>JAOEHX010040297.1:2782-65846 GCA_025448015.1 Bolborhynchus lineola | reverse complement strand
GGGAAGGGAAGGGAAGGGAAGGGAAGGGAAGGGAAGGGAAGGGAAGGGAAGGGAAGGGAAGGGAAGGGAAGGGGAAATGCTGGAAGTTCACTAGCTATTTGCCATTTTTTATTTCAATTCACTTCTGGAGAAGTTGGCTCAGAGTCATACGTCAAACTATACGAAGACTCAAGAAAATATTTCAGTTCCTAGAACATATCAGTGAATACCCAGAAAAGTGGTCCCTTGGAGCCAGCTCCAGGCTTCTTGGAAGCAGAAGTAAACCTCAGTATTTCTTCTTCTCAAGAAGAGGAGTTGACATCAGAGCAGGTTTGCTCCCATCATGGGAAAAAGGGGTTCAGAAAGAAGGATTGTCTGGAACAGCGAACACCCACATGAGCTCTACATAGCTGGAAGCAAATACCCTCCTGCTTTCAGGATAAAAGGGCTGGAGGAGAGGATCCTACTGGGTAATTGCACTTCCCAGCAGTAGACAGAGCTTCACAGATCTCTGCTTCTCTTTCAATAGCTGGTCAAGTGGTTTTCCATAGCTCTGCCCTAGGCAAAACTGCTGAACATCTTTGGGTGTTTTGCTTCTTCTGGGATTTAGCCTTTGCTTGTGCTTCATTCCATTTACAACCTATGCCACCTCTCCTCCACCCGGTCCCTCAAAGATCCCATATTTGATCTGCTGAACCCATCACATTAAGGGGTGAATTGTTACTTCTATGTGTCCTAACCCTTGATTCATCTGCTGGGTTTTTTCTATACTTGTCTGGAAGGAACCTCACTGCATTGGGTATGAGGAAGTCATAGAATCATAGAATGGTTTGGGTTGGAAAGGATCCTGAGATTATTTGTTTCCAACCCCCTGCCATGGGCAGCGACACCTCACACTGGACCATGTCACCCAAGGCTCTGTCCAGCCTGGCCTTAAACACTGCCAGAGATGGAGCATTCACCATTTCTCTGGGCAACCTGTGAGAGTGCCTCAGCACCCTTGCAGTAAAGAACTTCTTCCTTATCTAACCAGAACTTCCCCTATTTGGGGAGGCTCTTGGAAGATCAGTTAACCTTGAGAAACAAGCAAGAGATTGACCTGCCCAATATCCAGTTTTCTTCATTCCTCATCCCATCAGTTACCTCCCAACAATGCTGTGATCCCAGATTTCATCTTTCTTTTTATGTCTGAATAGCTCTCTCCTTCCTTCCTCAACCTCCCTTGTTCAGAACCAAGCATGCCCAAATGAGATACAACAATGCAATGTCATCTTGCAGATCTTACATCCACTACATGGGAATGTAATGTAAATTATTTTTGTAATCCATAAATATATTGCTATGGCTGAAAGAGCTGTTATGGTGTCAAGAGGATTGCTGGTGACTCTTATTTTTTACCTGCTAATTATAATATAGGTCTTAGGTTTTCTGCAGCACAAAACCTTACACAGTCTGACACATCTGAAGAACATGGCCAGGTTTTGGTGAATGTGTGTTGCTTTTTCAATCCGCAGAGGATATTAATTCTCTTTCCTGAGGATCTACAGCCCTTCAGCTCAAGTTATAACTTTTCACTCTATTTCTGTTACAGGTATTTCATTCAATCATGGCCTTTAGTCCCCAAAGACATCCATTACACAAAGATAGAGAAATGGCTGGAGGAGGAATGAAATGCTTCAGTTTCTGAGCTTGGTTTTCAAGTTGTCACTTTTGAGTATAACAAAGTTCCTGACACTGGCATTGTTTGACCATGTTGAAAAAGTTATTGTGTGTATTTGTTGGATGTTTTCCCATTCGTTGAGTTTATTGTTTTTCTTCACCTGCTTTCTACCTGCTTCCAAAGAGATAAATGAGTCTAAAGGGTTGTATTTTAAAAGGAAGGAATAAAAGAAGGAGGAAGTAGAGTAACCATCACTGACCTGCAACCAACCCTGAGGCTCCCTCTCCTGATGGAAGGACTGAAACAGAAATCAGAATGATCCAGAATAGAAAAAAGAACTCCTATATTCAACTTGGCTGAAATTACAGAAAAAAAAAAAAAAAAAGTTAAAAAACTTCAAAAAGATGTTGGTTTTGAAACATTTTGTTTAGTTATTACTAAAAATGTGTCATTTACTAAGAAAACTGAGTGCTTTCATGTTTGATATTTCCTACATACAGAAGACAATGCAGCCAAAATGCACATGTTGGAGGAGACAAGCAGAGAAGGAAAAAGGCACCTGTGCTCGTGTTGTCCACCATAGAAGGGGTAACATAGAATCAGAGAATCATAGAATAGTTATGGTTGGAAAAGACCTTAAGATCATCAAGTTCCAACCCTGCTGCCATGGGCAGGGACACCACATATGTCCGCTGAATATCATCAAAGAGGGATGGATAAGGGACTAACAAGCTCCACTACTAGATTCTCTTTTAAACTTTCCTCCACTGATTTTGGAAATATAATAGGGTCATAGAATAATCATTGCAAAAAGGAAATGTCTTTGGTTTTATTCCTTAATTAGAAAAGAGAAAGTAATAAATTAAGCTGCCTGATGTGTTCAAGATCTGCTTCCCCCATTGGAAATGGTTGTCCAATCCAGAGTCTGTCTGTAAATAATTTCTCCTACCCTAAGCCTATATCTCATAGAATCAAAGAACAGTTAGGGTTGGAAAGGACCTTAAGATCATCCAGTTTCAATCCCACTGCCATGGGCAGGGACACCTCCCACTAAGTCATGCCACCCAAGGCTCTGTCCAACCCTGCCTTGAGCATTGCCAGGGATGGAGCATTCACAACTTCCCTATGCAGCCCGTTGCAGTGCCTCACCAATCTCTTCTAAATGCATACCTGCACTCCAGGTTGGATTTGTCCTGCACTCATTCAGTGCAGTATAGTTGACAGCAAGCCAAATACTATGTGCTAATAACCAACTATGGTGCAGCAGGGTCCTGCTGCCCAGCGGTCCACATGCAATCATTGAATCATAGAATGCTTTGGTTTGGAAAGGAACTTAAGGTCATCCAGTTCCATCCCCCTGCAGGGACATCTTTCACCAGACCATGTCATCCAAGACTTTGTCCAACCTGGCCTTGAACACTGCCAGGGATGGGGCATTCACCACTTCTTTGGGCACCCTGTGCCAGTGCCTCACCACCTTCACAGGGAAGAACTTCTTCCTTACATCCAACCTGAACTTCCCCTGTTTCAGTTTGAACCCTTCACCCCTTCTCCTATTGCTCCAGTCCCGGATTAAGAGGTCTATCTTTTAGCATCACTATCTCCTACTGCTGCCAATCTCCTGCTGTGTGCATTCAGCCAGCTAACTACCTTGTCATGCACAAAACATGCATGAAGAATTCAGTCACCAGCAGAGCCACATGTTCATTGGCTATCCTGCGCCTTTAAATGCCATTTTCAAGCATTTGTTGGTGTGCTTGTCCTTAACACAATCCCACAGATGCCTCATGTAGGGTTTTGTTATTCTTCAAATGGCTCTGCACATCATGCCTATTAGACCATTATCTTCTGCTTAGCAGTCACACTTTCGAGTCCCTCATTACTACAGTTGCAATGCTACTACAATTAGACTTCACATTTTTCAGACCTTCAGAGCAGTGTTTGAGTTTACAAATCGAAGAGTTCATTCATGCCAAAACATTTTCTTTCCTCATCAATTTCTCTCCTTTTTAGTTTTCATTTGCACAGTGAACCAAAATACCAATTATTTGTAGAGCTCTAATTTAGGGAAGAAATTAAGGAATATGTTTGTAACACTGTGCTATTAACTATTTAATCTGCTTAATTAATGCTGTGATGGATTCTCCATCCCTCTAACTCTTAAGTCAACAAGAACTTTGGCTTTTTTTCCTTGTTATAGTGGAATTTTCTTATTTAAAAGTTAAGATTTAATAACGGCATGACTATTAGACTTGAAGCAGAAATTAGTGCCAAAAAATCCTATTATTTCCTTTCTCACCAGGCAAGAAACCAGGGCAGGTAATTACAGCATTCCCTAGCAAGTAATCTGGAAGGCAGTTTATGATGCTGTTGCATCTTCACCAAGTGTCCCCATGTGCTCCAGCTACCATCTGTGTATGACCCCTAGTCCTCAACACTCAGGTAATCTCTCCAGCTGCCCCTGACACACGGTGCCTTAAGGGTGGGATAGGCAGAAATCGGCAGCATTTCAAGTGAAACAGGAGGCTTGCTCTGCCAAAGGCAGATCTCTTCTATGAGTTTCTATGAAGATCCCTTACTCTTGCTTTGTACAACTTTCTCCTAAATCCTAAGAAGCCCTAATGCAGCTGTAAATCAGCTGCTAAAGATGATTTTTCAGATCTACCCCACTTTTCAGTCATGGCACCAGGACTGGTGGGGTTGTAAAATCATAAATCTTGGAATCAGAGTAATAGAATTGTTTGGGTTGGAAAGGACCTTAGGAACATCCAGTTCCAACACTGCCATTGGCAGGGATGCCTCACACTTGACCATGTCACCCAAGGCTTTGTCCAACCTGGCTTTGAACACTGCCACCTCTTTGGGCACCCTGTTCCAGTGTCTCAGCAGCTTCATAGTAAAGAACTTTTTCCTTATATCTAACCTGAACTTCCCCTGTTTCAGTTTAAACCCATTCATAGTAAAGAACTTTTTCCTTATATCTAACCTGAACTTCCCCTGTTTCAGTTTAAACCCATTACCCCTTGTCTTATCACTGCAGTCCATGAGAAAGAGGATTGGAAGGAGATCTCTACTCTTACCATTGACTGCTGGTTCTGACAGCTGGAGACATTTTTTCTGTTCTAAATCGTACCACAATCTTCAGATGGGATCAGAATCATGTCAGGAACAAAATCCCAGAAGCTGAAGGTTTCTGTCATAAGGTCATCATTTGTGAGTACAGTTCATCATGCATTTTTCGCAAACGTAGCTACTAGGAGCTTCACATCTGATAAGAAACAAACTTTTCCTTCAGTCATCTTAAATCTGGGTTTGATCAGGCTCAGCCCCGAGTCAAATTTGGGGTTTGCAGCAGTGAAACACTCAAATAGGAGATTCCTGCTCCCACAAACTTCCAGCCACATGCTATCTTGTTTATCTTCCATAAGGGACAGGTAGGAATTAATTACTAGAAGTGATCAAACTCATTTCTATCATCAATTCAAGCATTATAAGCAATGAAAAATGGAGCTTATCCAGTGACTATAAGTATGATTTATGGCTTGCAGCACAGCACACCTCAGTTGTATCACGAAGATGGACACTAAAAATCTAAGTTTAAGAGAATCAACCCTTTAAAATTCTCACTTTTTTTTTTTTTTTTCATTGAAGGAATATGGGACAAGGAGCAATGAAGATTTGATGAAAATAGTATTTCTTTCTGCTGACACTCTTTTCTTTGCTGAAAATGTGATGGGACTGGGGAGCCCAGAAGAGAAGCTGTGATATTATATACAGTATGGGTATGAAGGTGGCTTTGACCGAGACTGCTAATGAATTAGGACACTGCTATCATGTGTTTAATGAATGTTACTAATATCACATCCTTAAAAGCCAGAGAGAGTTGTCTCTTCATTTTAACTTGAATATAGCTTAAATTGTCATTCTAAAGCTAGTCAAAACTTGATCCAATTTTCATTGTAGGACTCAGAGCTCACTCCGGAGTTTCCATTTAGCAAGAGCTCAGTTCTAGGTGGGTAAGAAAACCTTTCAAATTGCATTGAGAAGATTTCCCATGTCTCTTCCTTCGCTATAACTTCACTTGCCTCTGAAATACTGGAATTCACTCGTTGCCTGAGGCAAGATACAGGAACAAATGGACCACGGTCTAATTGAGTCTAATAAATCTTATGTTCTTCAATAAAATATCTTGCTTTCAGTCCCCCATTGTTTTTCTGAAATCATGTTGATCTTTTGAGAGTGGAGAACTTACCAGAAACCAAAAGTCTGAGGAGTTTGAATGCACAACAGAAATGTCATGCTTGCTGAAATGCAACTTGATGCTTTTCATTTACAAGCCATAATGATTGACCTTACATTCAATACTGAACGTACATCCAATACTGAGCATACTTATTACAATGAATTCCAGCAAATCACACGATACAAAAGTGACATTGTTTTCACTATGATTCAGAGCTCTTCTTCTGTTGTGTTTTCTGCCCTAGCAGTGGGCTATGTGAAGAAGATTGAATGTTATTCTCTCCAGGGGATTGGTTTTAATTATGTGCTTCCTTCACAGCAGCTTTATAACAGCAAGTTTCACAGTGTTTTGCAATCTTTTGATGCATAGAACCTGCATGAGCCAAAGGTTTGGGATCTGTGCTCACCTGCCTTGTTATCAGAATGACTTATGGTAAGACAATGGCAGCACCACAATTCATGGTAATTTGTCCAATGGGAAATTCATCCTATAAGGCTGGTGGTGAGAGAACCAGCTCAGACACTCTCTCTCACTAGGACCCAGAGAGGCTGAGTAAAGCATTGGTGGTGACACTGAATTATGAGCACTCAGGTCTTTCCCAATCACTGCAAGGTCACTCTGGCAGGTGAATATTCATCACATTTATGACTTAAGTTTGTTGGAGCAGCAACAAGGCATGTCTTGGGTGGATGTTAACAGCATTTTTACCTCTGCCAGAGCAGACATTAGCAATAGCGATGGAGAAAAGGGAACTAGATCAGCCTGAGGAGATGTTACCACGCACTTCTTTCCAGCACCCCTGCTACTTTGCAATGAAAAAGCATTCCCACTCATTGCAGAGCAAAGCCAGCCAGCTCTCTAAAGCCTCTCTAGTCCTGACAGACTGCTGATAGAGGTCATATGAACTGATGAAACATCTTACCAAGAGCACAAATATCTAGCAGTAGATTTTCTTCTCTGTGAGAGAAGCTGGCATCTATATTGTACTTCTCTGTTCTCGTCCACTGGGATGAAGCTCAAGAACAAATACCCTTCCTTGCTGCTAGGAAAACATCACAGGATCTTGGCTCCTGATTGTAACCCCTCTACATGACAGCAGTGGAGCAGACTTTTTTGCTACATTGGGTACAAAAGCAGGTAAAGAAAACCATACTGCCAGGTGTATGGGAATGGGGACTAAATATAAACAAAACATAAATGAGAAATGGAGATAGAGAGGTAACCCCCAGGAAACAGTACTGTTAATTCAGCCTCCAGGCTGTCTCTCTACCTTAGCTATCTTTAGAGGAGAAGCTGGATGCTGCACAGCAGTATACACCATCAGTATTCACTTGGTGTGAATTCCCCTAGGCTGGATTTCCAAGGTGTACTTATCCATAAACACCCCATAAATGTTATGCACTGTTATGTATCTCCTAAAGCACAACCAGGACCTTTCTTTCAGCACAGTCAAGGAAGAAGTCAGGGTTGCTGAGGCTAGTGGGGTGCCTCACCTGATGTACCTCTATCCATCATCTCTGTCAATAATCACTGTGGGCTGAACTTTGTGCAGTCTATGCTAAAAACTTGCACAGGAGATGCTTTATTCTCCAGATGCCTGAAATCCTCCAAGTCCTTGTAAAAGGAAATTATATTTTAATGCTTTGACAAATTACAGTGAAATCTAGGCCATCCATGTTAATTTAAACAGCTAAGGAACAACTTAAGCGACAGGCACAGACTTTGTGTCCATTGCAAAACTAATTCTGGGTCACTATATCTTTTACTGGGGATTCAACATAGGATCAGTGAGACCACACTACTCCTGTATCCAGCTTTTAGCCAGAATGTGCATTTATGACAGTGGAAGGCCTTATACAATCAGAGACAACTGCATAAGCATGCAGAACTACTGCAGGGCACACCACCAGAGCTAAAGGAACTGCTTAACTTGATGTCCACAGCAGAGACATCCCATATAGCTCCGCAGAATCAGCTCAGGCTGGCCACCTTCTTCAGTTTCTGTTTAACTCCATCCATTCTTCATCCAAAATTCAATTCTATCATGCATGTTTTACAAAAATGGTTGCCATTATTCGTCCTGAATTGGCTGCACCCCTTAAAAGTCTTTACTTTTTCTTGTCATTGAAGGAAACTTCTGTGTTTGCTTTATAATGTTGTGCCAAGAGATATAACTTTCCTGATGCCATATTTTACAGAGAGTAGGAAAAAAAACCTCTTTATCCTGCACCACTTACTTTATAATTTCAGGAAGACTTTAAATACAGAGGTTTTTTGTATCGGAGCTGCCAAAACCAGGGTGTTTATACATTGACAAGCAACAAGATGAAGTTAATGATCCCAAAGTGAAGTTTTGATCCATCACACTAATAACAGCAGCATCATTCTTTACATTTGTCACATGTCTCCATTACTGTAACATCTCACAGTCATTAGCGCTTTTAGCTCAACTGCCTTAGGAAAAATATCCTTCACTTCATCTATTAATATTTGAGGGACAAGGAAGTTAAAGAACTTTTCAAAAGCCACCCAGGGTGTTTGAGATGTAGCTGTGAGCTAACTCCAGAAATACCAATTCTCAGGTTAGTACTTTAAGCATGTGACAAAACCCTGTTAACATACAGAAAATACAATCTGAACGTAACTAGGTGCTGTGGTGGTCTTCTTTCTACCATGTAACTTCGGTACTAAGAAGACCAAGTTGGAAATACTTGTCTGTGGAAGCATGCCTATACTTGAATATCCAAGAAGAGCTGAGGGACAGAAAGAAAGGTGTTGCTTGATTTCTTTTCTATAACCTTTTGAAGAAATACTGATGGTGCCATGTTCAGTGGAATTCAGCTATAGGAGAAGCTGTTCTTGTTTAGGCTTCTGTATGTTGTTATCAACATAGAGTTATGGAATCAGAATAGTTAGAGTTGGAAAAGACCTTAAGATCATCCAGTTCCAACACCCTGCTGTGGGCAGGGATGCCTCACACTAAACCATGTCACCCAAGGCTCTGTCCAACCTGGCCTTGAACACTGCCAGGGATGGAGCAGCATTTGTGGACAGCCATGGAACCACTTCTTTCGGCAGTCTGTCAGCTCCTCACCAGCCTCACAGTAAAGAACTTCTTCCTTATATCTAACATGAACTCCCCCTGTTTCAGTTTGAACCCATCATCCCTTGTCCTGATAGGACAGCCCCTGATGAAGAGCCCCTTTCCATCATCCTTATAACCCCCTTCACACACTGGGAGCTGCTCTGAGGTCTTCACGCAGCTTCTCTTATCCAGGCTGAACAGCCTCAGTGTTCCCAGCCTGACTCCATATGGGAGGTGCTTCAGCCCTGATCATCCTCCTGACCTCCTCTGGATTTGCTCCAACAGCACCATGTCCTTCTTATATTGAGGACACCAGAACATGTGTGCCAGGTATCCAAGCTCTGGTCAATATAGACCTGATCAACATAGTCAGAGGATCCAGTTCAGTTCACCTTGTAACAGGCATCACAGATAAGATCCAGTTGCCTAAACATAGGTATCTGGCGGCATTTGTGACATCCTCGAATATCTCTGATGGACAAAAGAAGCCTGCTGACTTCGCTGATCAGCTCTTCATTCTATTGTGAGCTCAGATACCAATGCGCGTGTAGAAAGCTAATCGTTACACCTGCATTTAAGTACTTGACCTGACAACCGCTTTTTGGTGCACTTCACTGTAGTACAGGGAGGACTGTTACTTAGAAATAAGTTCTCAAGTGATCTTATTTCCCTCTTGTCAAAGAATTTTATTATATTCCCTTGCCAGAAATACATTGGCAATGAGGTTCATGGGGCTGCTCTGCCTCTTTACTGTGACTTAAGCAAATACTTGCACAGGCAACAGCAAACAGCCCAGGAGTCCATCTGATGCCCAGATGGTTTCTTGCATTTACAGTGTGAAGGTGACCTATTTCTGCTCAATTTGCAACAGCAAATATCTGGCCATTTTTTAATTTACCATTCAGAGGTGATTATCTAATGGTCACCTTCAAAACAAATCTGCACTGAAGCTTGAATTCATGCAGATGCATCAACAGGAAGAGACATAAGTTAATGCTGCCATGAAGGCAAATGAATTGTATGTCTACTGTCCTTCACATTTCCAAGACGTGACAGAAAATGGTAATCATAACTTCTGACCCTAACTCATGCTTCTCTGGAATGGAATCAAAATAATTGCCCAAAGTTATGGCTTTTTTTGGTTGCATTTTCAGTGGTATGTTAACAGGGTCCCCAGTTATCTGTTGATGCATATATCGAGTGACACGAGATTCTGCCATGTAGCACTGTGTACAATTTGGATGCCTTTAACATAAGAAGGACATGGAGCTGTTGGAGCAAATCCAGAGAAGGCCATGAGGATGATCAGGGGCTGGAGCACCTCCTGTATGGAGACAGGCTGAGAACACTGAGGCTGTTCAGCCTGGAGAAGAGAAACTGCGTGAAGACCTCAGAGCAGCTCCCAGTGTGTGAAGAGGGCTACAAGAATGCTGGAGAGGGACTCTTCATCAGGGGCTGTAGTGACAGGACAAGATGTGATGGGTTCAAAGTGAAACAGGGGAAGTTGAGGTTAGTTATAAGGAAGAAGTTCTTTACTGCGAGGGTGGTGAGGAGCCAGCATAAGTTGCCCAGAGAAGTGGTAAATGTTCCACCCCTGGTGGTGTTCAAGACCAGGTTGGTCAAAGTCCAGGGCAGCATGTGTGAGGCATCCCTGCCCAACACAGGGGGTTGGAACTGGTTCTAACCCTAACTGTTCTGTGATTGTATAAGCACTTAATTACACAGCCTGGCCACCTTTATCCTTCTACAGCACGTTTCAGCTGCTGTTCTCTTTACCTTTATCTTCCCATGTCTTTTCAGTGGCTGCTGCCACTGAAGATGTGGAGAAGACTGAATGTGAGGTGGGTACCTGGAAAACTTTAAAATACAGGTTTTCAAAAATATCTTTTCCGGAGAGCAGATTCATTTTTAAGTGCTCTTTTTCTTCTGCCACTCAGAAACATTGGCAGCTGCTTGAACTCCACTCATGAGGGCTAAATTGCTTACTTATTCTCACTGCAAAACATATTTTAATGTTGCCCAAATCTAACTTCAAGGAAAAGACACTTCTTCCTGTTCTCCATCCTGACAGGGTAAACTTAAAGGAGTAAGACTGAAGCCGGAGTAAGACTGAAGCCAAAGTGATCTACCCCCCCCTTCAACATAATTTGGAAGAATAAATGGTAATGAGAGATATTTGCAGCTTGCCTTTCAGCCTTCTGATTGCAAAATAAAGGTCAATACTTGGTCTCTGTCACTCAGGTTTTGAATCTAGCTGTTCACATGAGTGGTTGCTTCAAAAGGCCTTTGCTGAAGCATAAGTTCGAAGCCATCTCCCGCTGAGACTCTTTGAGTGCAAGCAAGAGATGTAGGCATGAAAATCATTAGCTTATCATTAGCTTCACTCCACATATGATGTGTGAATGCAGGAGTAGAGAGGAAGAGGGAAAATAAGCCACTGAGACCCAAGAGACTTTGTACTTTATACGTAACTTTTTCACTCCAGAGGATTCTGCTGGAGGTATCATGTAGAGTGGAGAAGTGGACACCTCAGAGCAGCTTCCAGTATTTGAAGGGGGCAACAAGGATGCTGGATAGAGACTCTTCATCAGGGACTGTAGGGCCAGGATGGGGGATAAAGGGTTTAAACAAAGAGGGGAAGTTCAGGTGAGCTATAAGGAAGAAGTTCTTTACTGTGAGGGTGCTGAGGCACTGAAACAGGTCGTCCAAAGAACTTTTAAATACTCCATCCCGGGCAGTGTTCAAGGCCAGGTTGGACAGAGCCTTGGGTCGAGTGTGAGGCATCCCTCCCATGACATTGGGTTGGAACTGGATGATCTTCAGGTCTTTTCCAACCCAAACCATTCTATGATTCTATGATTCTGGTCACTGAAGGATGGTCATTGAACTGCTTGGAAAGCAGATTTCCTCATTATGTGTAGTTTTTTTAACTTTTCTTCCTCTCATAGCAACAATATTTCCTCTCTATTGCTTCTTCCAAACTCTTCTGCCTCAAGCAGCACACAGGCATAGATGACAAACCTCTCAGCACTGCATTTCCCGAGGCCTCCTATTAAGGTTAAATAATGTGTTTAATAATTATAGCTACAATTGATTAATCTAAGACACACAGAAATGAACCCAGTGCCGGTATACTTCTGTAAGCTCGCAGTATCGAATGTAGGTGTCCTGGCTCTGCATTTGGGAACCCCAAAGTTTTCAGCTATGCAACTAAGACATCAGGGCAAGCTGAACACTCAAAGACAGGACAATATAGGACTTCTCAAATGCACTGCCACAGAGGTTAGTGCTTCCAAGTCCTACCAGCACAGGAGATCTTGTACAGACAAATAGATTAAGCTTAGCTGATATTGTCTAGGAACAGAAATCAACAGGTAAAACATATTGAGCCAGGGACTAAGCATAGTCAGACAATTATATCTAAATATCAGCTCAATAGCTGCCCTTTCCAGATAAAGGATTATTCACAAGGGCACATGTGTTTGCTGATTTCCTGGTTATTTGACACCTAAGCTTATAAATCTGTGTTATAAGATTGTTCTCATTAGCTAGGGAGAGGTAGTCATCCTCCTTCATTTGCTGAGCTATAACTGATTTCCTTACAGAAATAAGTAGGAATTGCTGGCATCTCCCTGTCTCAGTGGGATTCCCAAAGCGCTCAGTTGATCCAAGTAGCTTGAAGAGCAGCAAGGCTCTGGATCCCATCCCAGAGGTGCTTGGCAGAACAAGTAGTAAAATGTCCTTAGCCTGACATAAGCGGGGTATTCTAAATAGAGATAAAACACATACTCACTGATAAAAATAGCAGAAGCCCCTAACATTTACAGGACAGTTGAAGGACTAGGAAGAGCCTTTTTGATAACCACAAGGAATATAAGAAAAGTGGCCATTGTGATGGTCTGTGTCTTGGCACTTTCAAAGATCTGTTTTCATAGTTAAACCACAGTACATATCTATTATTCACTCACTAATTACTCTGTGCCTTTCCAATTCCCGTGTCTCTAGCAGAACAGAATGAAATTGGAAAAGACACAGAAAAAGGTGAAAGGGATTATCACAGAAGTGGAACACTCTCCTTGCAAAGAATGACTACATAAATTATTCTTCATCATCCCAGAAAATGAGCCTGTTGGGAACTGACAGAGGTCAGCTAAGTCTTGAGTGGTCTTGGAAAGGGAATAACTGTTTATTCATCATCTTCTTTTTAAAAGAAAAGAAAACAAAACATAAGAGAACAATAGTTAGTGTGAGTTCTGAAATGGGACTAGCAGGTGGCAGGCTGAAAATGAGCAAAAGAAGATGCTTCACACAGCACAAAATAAGCTACAGGACTTCTCAGCATTGGGCACAGTTGCTAAATATTGACACATCTTCAAAAATGGACTAGATGAATTAAAGGAACAAAAGTTGGTCAACTACAGACTTCTAAATACAATAGCATCACCTCCAACTCCAGAGATCATTATAGGGTAGAGTGGCATGGTGCAGTGTACCTCTCTCTGTCTATAAACTGTTCCCTTGGCAAAGAGTCATAGAGTAGAATAATAGAATAGAATAGTTAGGGTTGGAAAGGACTTTAAGATCATCCAGTTTCAATGCCTCGCCATGGGCAGGAGCACCCCACACTAGACCATGTTACTCAAGGCTCTGTCCAACCTGGCCTTGAGCACTGTCAGGGATGGAACATTTGCCACTTCTTTGAGCAACCTCTGCCAGTGCCTCAGCACCCTCACAGTAAAGAACTTCTTCCTTATATCTAACCTGAACTTTCCCTGTTTCAGTTTGAACTCATCACCCCTAGTCCTATCACTACAGTCCCTAATGAAGAGTCCCTCCCCATCATCCTTGTAGGCCCCCTTCAAATGTCTTCCAGCATAGGGTCCTGAGTACATGGAGGACATATTATTAAAGATGGAGGCAAAGAAGGCATTAAGTACCTCAGCCTTCTCTTATCCTTTGTCACTCTGTTTCCCCTGCATCCAATAAAGGATGGAGATTCTTCTTAACCCTCCTTTTGTTGCTAATGTATTTATGGAAGCATTGTGCTTTTATGTACAAAGTTACTGCCAAAAAAATGAATTCAGAGATAGCTGATCAAAGGAAACCTACGTGTTTAGCTGCTTCTTATCCAAGACAATGGTGTCATTTTGCATCAATGTGAACACATTACAAAATTAGCACCACCCAGGTTTGCTAATGCAATTCTGTCTTGAAAAGCTAAAAAAGATATTTGGACTCCATGGTGACACCCACCACAGCAATACCTAGCAATTACTGAATGATCAAACATGTGAGAAAATGAGGAGACAATCTTCCTAGAAAAAGGCACCTGAGTTGCTTTATGCCTAAAAATAATGCATTATAAAAGATATTTATCTCCTCATCTACCAGGGAAAAGAACCATAAAACATACTCCATAAGTAAATGAAAGATATAAAGAAGTGAAAGGAAAGATAAAAAGTAAGCATCCGTTTATAAAATATAGGCATATTCCCATCAACAGAAGTATAAAATCTTCTCAGTCAAAAGCTTAAGTATCACAAACCCTTAAATATCACAAAGAATCACCCCACTCTAATTATAATCACATCCTTTTGTCTTCTTAACCAACAATTTTAATCGATCTATTAAGTTTAGATTACAGGCTGCCCCACATGGCTAAGGAGTGGCAGGCTGTATAACAGTTTACAAATGAGAATATAAATCAAGGTGCTCATGATTTTTAGAAACAAAGGGGTACATTACAACATTGTCATCCTGTGTTTTTACATTAAACTGAACCACAGCTGACAGATCTTCGAAATGAATGTATTTATAAGGATGCACTCCACAAAGATCTGCTACATATACTACTACCCTCAAATATTTGTAAATCACAACTCTTTCTTTCCCGCTAATGTATTTTGCTTCCCATTATCAATGACTTATTAAAGAGAGTTTTTTGAGTCATTCGTATTCTCACAGAGTGTATTATGGATGGTTTATTAAACAGTTATAGAAGTCATCAATGTCAGGTTACGGTTATGCATTATTTTCTTTGCTCAGTTCTAATGAACTGAGCAGCTTCCTTTAAGGAAGATATTTATAATGTGAAAGTGGAAGCCCACATCTGAAATGTGCATCAATTAATAATCCTCAGATGCTACATAATATATAGTGGTTGCAAACCCTCCATAATCTATTATTCCAGTAATTCTCACCTAAAAGCAAGAAGAACCTCTGCAATAATGCAGAATGATTCTTCCCCATCTTTAACACCTGGCTAAGATGGATATTGGGTGTGTTACACTGTACAGCAGACATGTATCACGACAGAAAGAGGATGACGTGCTCATCTCTCTACTACTCTTTGGAGAATTTTTTCTTCAGCATGTTTTCCTAGTCCTTGAAAGCATAATACACCTCCTGGAAATGCCCTGGTGTATAATGCTGTAGAATTAATCCAGTCTAGATATTAATAGAAGAAGATTAAAGCAACTGGATGTCCACCTATTTTACCTCTGTAAAACACCTTTTGAATGTGAAGTCAGAGTTAAGCTCTTCTCCCTGAGAACACACATATGAGATTCTGACAGGTCTGGGTCTCTGGTGACTGCCAGAAGATGACTCCAGGACTCCTCTGAGGGGTTGTTTTAGCAGAAAAGATCCATTTGTGAGACTCACAGCTTCTTACAAGTCCTGGCTGATCCATTAAGAATTGTCTGCTATAAATCCTGTCTCCAGGCACTCACTCAGCAAAGTGCTCACAGCCAGGGGGGTATCTCTAAAAGTCCAGTGCCTGAGTCATTACTGAGGTGGTGATGGTCACGTAGGGATGCTCTTTTCTGCAAAGTATCTATGTGACACCAGCCTTTACTCTTCCCCCATGCAGAGAAAAGCCATGAAGTATTGCCCTTCTGGGCAATGACAAATTACCTCACCTGCAAAGAACATGATTTTCTTCCCTGCAAATTGCTGGTTATCACTTGCTATATAGTTAGAAACCTGTAGAGTTATTTCCATTCTAAATAGTGAGTTTTAATTAACCTCATTCACTTCCAACATTATATCAGAGAATCCTGAAGGCTCTTTGCACCCTGCTGTAATACGTATTCAAATTACTAGCAAGAAAGCTGTGTTGTGAATAGCAGCAACGTACCTAAATGGTTTTGTTTGTCAAATCACATCTACAAACACAAAATGCCCTCGGCTCCTCTACCCTGTCTCCCTTTCCAACTGCCCAGTAGCAGATTTCTGCTGATTCTTTAAAGCCAGAGAGGAAGCTGTGGCAAGAACAGTCTTCAGTAATGAGACCTGCAGGGACAGGGGGGTTTTGTGCTGTTTAAACACAGGTTGCTCATAACATAGTAAGTATCAAATTAAGTGGCATGTGTTTCGGAGTCAGCAGAAAACCAAAACCCCAGTTTTATAACTTCTGTCCACAGCTTTTATGTTATACTCAAAGGGGGCACAAAGTTCCTTCCTCTCACTGGGAGAAGAGAGGAAGAAAAGGCATAAATTAACCCACGTTCTCACTTTGGTCTGCCAGGTATGGAGCAAATATACAGAGAGGCAAGGGAAAGCAGATGCAGACAGTGCCTGGAGGGCTGACTCTGCATTTCCCAAAGTCTTGGGTTAAGATATGTTTCTCTGCTGGGCTGCTGATTCGCTTATTGCCATCCAAACTGCAGCTCAGGAGCATTAGATGAGAAGGGATCACCTAGATCATGATCTTTGGCCTCCTGGGACACCCAATACTACATCTTATGAGCTCAGGTTTTTAAACTCATCTTATTTTGCCTTTCAAGCGTTAAATCTTAGTTCTGCTGAGAGTCTCTTCCAGCATTTATCTCCTCTGATAGCCGGGAGTCATCCTTCAGTTTTGAGATAAAGTTTATTTCTGGCCTACATAGCCTTTTTCTTCTGTCTGTATTGACTTTTCTACTAAGTGGCTCTTCTCCCTCTATCTTCGATGCTCCTGTTGTTCTCATATGTGATCACCATAGACCTTATTCTGGTGATCTAAGCAAGGTCATATCACTTTTTTCTTCTTCAAGGGTTGAGCTTTTCTTCCTCTGAAAGACCTTGAACCCCATTTTGCTTTTCCTCAAGTTTATATTATTTGTTTCTTGCTTTTGGGTACTGAGATGCATACATACGACTTCTAGTATGCATTCACAGGAATAAGACTATGTACCACATATGTGCCACCATAGAGAATGATTTCCACTAAAAAGAACACTCTTAATGCATCCTCACCCCCAATGGACCACTGTAACTGAGATCCTACATGCTTTGAATCACTGTTACCCTTATAGCTGGAATATAAATTGCAATGGATAGGACTGGACTAGGATCTTCCTGGAAACAACACTTAGGAGCAGCTAAATGAGCATTCAGAAACTGAGTTTTTAACCATCTAATCAAAGACAGCTTTTCTCTTGCCTGCTACATGTAAAAGCGCAGCCACAGAAAAGAGACCAAAGCTTTAGAAAACAAAGAGAGACCAGAACCACAGAAGTATTTTAATTCTTACTGAATCAGTGGGAAGTCAGGCATCTAAATGACTAAATGGATTGAATCATAGAATCATAGAATCATTCATAGAGCATTCACAACTTCCTTGGGCAACCCATTCCAGTGCCTCACCACCCTCACAGTAAAGAACTTCCTTCTATCTGACCTGAACTTCCCTTGTTTCAGCTTGAACCCATCACCGCTTGTCCTATCACTACAGCTCCTGATGAAGCATCCTCCCTAGCATCCTTACAGACCCCCTTCAGATACTGGAAGGCTGCTCTCTACACTTTGAGGGATTATTTTTGAAGACATTTGTTCACATTAGAATCATCAAATTGTAGAATGGTTTGGGTTGGAAAGGACCTTAAGATCATCCAGTTCCAATCCTCTGACATGGACAGGGACATCTCACACTAGACCATGTTGCCCAAGGCTCTGTCCAGCCTGGCCTTGAACACTGCCAGGGATGGAACATTTACCAGTTCTTTGGGCAGCTTGTGCCAGGGCCTCGCTACCCATTTTCGAAAGCTCTGTTGAAGGTCTATCAATCTGAGCACTCCAACAAGAAACATCCTCTCTGGAAGGCCACGATGACACTCCTCACTGAGTGTCTTTAGTGTGAAAAAGAAATCAAAACCAAATATAGCTGATTTAGTTAATGGTAAGTGTTTAAAAAGTTTCCGAGGAGGAAAAGCTATCTAAGAAGAGAGCACTAGTTTGATGTAAAAATGCAGCAGCAGTGCCTGGAGCCCTTGAATCCCACTAAGAACTCAATAATCTTGAGATTCCTTTGAATTTGGAGGCAGGATGTAAAACATTCAAAGTCCTGCTTTGAAGAGCTGCAGATTTCATGGCACTGCCTCAGTCTTTTTCATAGTCAATAATCAATGCCACCATTCTCAGTGATGAGGTTCTCCCTGCTCTCTCCCTACTTGTCATCCATAGATAGACTCTTTCCTCCACGCTTTATTGTTTTACATAGTTACAAAAAAATTAGGCTCCATCTGCAGCTTGTGAGGCTGTGAAAGGCAAACAATTCCCCCCAGATTGAGAGCAATAATAGGTTGTTCTCCATGCAAATTGGGCAAAGCAAATGCTTGGTAATTGGCTAAAAATGAGACGCTGATGATCTCCGTTCCAAACTGTCATTTAAGACAAACAAATGTATTTGCATGGAAGGAATACTGCCAGTGTACAGCTGGAGGAGTCTTAGTAGTTGGGCTATCACGTATTGATTCAGGCTAGACTTCACCATGCAGATATGGGGTGCCTGGTGTGTTTGCAATCAAATTGAATTTGCTTCATATTTGTAGGGGAATTGGGGAAGGGCAACTGAGGAATAATGGGACAACACAGCCCCTAGGCAGCCCTTGGGAACCAGAAAGCTTTTGTGCTTGTGGATTCCTTCAGCAGAAAAATAACGTCGATCCTGGATCAGACTAAAGGTATGTCTAGTGATATAACCTATCTGCCTTCAATACCTAAAATGGGCCTATAAGAAAGCTATTACAAGGGCAGCTATGGAGAGGACAAGGGGGAATGGCTTTAAACTGACAGAGTGGTGATTTAGATTAGATATTAGGAAGAAATTATTTACTGTGAGGGATGAGGTGTTAGCAGAGGGTGCTCAGAGAAGCTGTGGCTGTCCCATCCCTGGCAGTATTCAAGGCCAGGTTGGATGGGGCTTGGAGCAACCTGCTCTATTGGAAGGTGTCCCTGCCTGTGTCAGGCAGTTGGAACTGGCTGAGCTTTAAGGTCCCTTCCAACCCAAACCATTCTATGAGCCTATGAATCTATGATGACAGTTTAAGCAAACACTTAAAAAGGTTATAGAGTCATATTTCTCTGGATATTTCCTTTGAGACACTGATATAGGGACTTTTTTTGCTGTTGAGTTGCACGTGCTCCAGATAGACTGATCAAACTCATGTGCTGAGGCCAAGGTAATAAATCAGCTAAGCAGTAAAATTCACATTATCTGTCTTTATTTTAATGTGTTCACATATTTTTTGGATTAGATCTTAGTTGCAGATCACAAACATGAAGAACTTGCATCTGCCCTCATGGCACCGTGTAGGTACACTCTGAAGATAACATAATCCTCTTTCCAGCTTCCTGATTGCTGTTTGATCACAAATAGGGATGGAGAACACTTCGGAGGTGTAAAGATGTTGCTACTCCCCAAATCCTAGATAAAAACCTCAGATGGAGCTCTAAGAGGTTGCTCTCTACTAGTTACTGAATAATTAATGATCGAAAAATAGTCATTGTTTGTCAGCTACTGGTAGCAACAGAAACCAGAGTTTGACAATCTAGTCTAGTAAAGCACCCACTTTCCATTGCATTGAACCCTTCCCAATTGAGAGCCATTTGAGGGCAAAGCCTAGTGACAAGCAAAGAGCATCAGATATGAATTAAGTCCACTCGGGAATGTGTATCCTGACAGTCTCCAGGGAGATAGTGCTGTAAGCACAGCGGAACAATTAACATGCAGGCTGACCCTGATCTTAATTGGATCTAGGCTGACTAACCCCTTGGCAGCTCCTTTGAAACAATAGTGTAATGACTGGGGAACATGAGTTGAATGTGTTGCTTTGTCATCAGCAGGCAGCTGTTGAGCTGTGATTCACAGATCCTCATCAGATGAGGAGGAGACACAGAACAGGCTGTTTTGGTCAGTTTAGTTATCAAGTACCTGCTTATGGTTAGGGATGGGGGAGCTGTAATCACAGAAGCGTAGTGCTGCTGATAGAGCAAGTTATATGTAATACAAAGTGTCTGTTTTCAAAGGTATACAACTTTGTTGTACTCATTTTTCAGTGGTTAGACTAGAAAGATTGTTTAAGCAGAAGGAAAGCTTTCAGTTAAAAGTTAGAAGTTAGTTCTTTTTCTGCCAGAGACCCAGGTTCAAATCTTAAAACTCTGTGTGATCTTATCCAAACAGGCAAAGTACTGTGGGTTTACATAGCACAAACAGGGCTAAAATATCCAGGGAAATATCACTGCTGGAGCAGTGCAAAGGGAAGAGATTTCTGTTAGTCCTAGGACTGAAAAGCAAAGGGCTTCAGAATAAAACCAGGAATAAAGCTCTACTGAGAAGAGTTAGACTCTACTTTCCTAAGCTGTATGGCAAAGATGATGTCAGCAAACAGTTCATGGAGATGCATGTACAGAAGCATGTAGATGATGACAAATACTATAGAAGATTGATCAGCTCTTCTGCTCAGTGATAGCTTTTTTAATTCACATTCTTTCTATACCTGTCTGCCATCAAACTGTTCTCAACCCCTTCTCCCAGTGTTTACTGACAGCATTGACCTTTCTTAGCAAATCAGTGGTGTACCTTACACATGCAAAGACAGAAGCAGGATTAGATTTAAGTGCTGGATTTAATCCCTGAAATACAGACATGTTCTGGGTGTTGTGTAATTATACAGAATAAAAAGCTAAAGGTAACATGAAATAAATAAACAAATTTATCATAGAATTGTAGAATAGTTTAGTTTGGAAAGGACTTTAAGCTTATCCAGTTCCAACCCCAGGTCCATAGGCAGGGACACCTCGCACTAGACCATGTCACCCAAGGCTCTGTCCAACCTGACCTTGAACACTGCCAGGGATGGAGCATTTACCACTTCTCTGGTCAACCTGTTCCAGGGCCTCACCACCCTCATAGGGAAGAACTTCTTCCTTATATCTAACCTGAACTTCCGTGTTCCAGTTTAAACCCATTACCACATGCACAAAAGAAAAAATGAGAAAGGCAAAATTGTTTTTCTGCATTTTGTGTAATCACACCTAATGTAACTAATCAAATAAATGGGCTACTCACACTGACCTCTCTTTTTGTTCCCATTTAGCTAATACCAGTGAATCCCTCAGCATTTAGTTCTTTAGAGACACAAACAGTAATAAAACTTTATGTACAAAGAGAATATTCTGCCTCAGCCTATGGGCAGTTGGAAGGTCTCCAGGCAAGCAATGTCTCTTGGTTTTTAGGGTACCTAAACCAATGACATTGCTGTGATAATCAATGAACCTCAGCACCATGGGGTGCATGGAAGTAAAAATGAAAAACAACAGCATCTGGAAAGACATATAATTACAGAACATCTTGAAGATGGGAGGGACTCCTCATTAGGAACTGTAGTGATAGGACAAGGAGTGATGGGTTCAGACTGAAACAGGGGAAGTTCAGTTAGGTATAAGGAAGAAGTTCTTTACTGTGAGGGTGCTGAGACACTGGAATGGGTTGCCCAAAGAAGTGGTGAATGCACCATCCCTGGCAGTGTTCAAGGCCAGGCCAGACAGAGCCTTGAGTAACATGGTCTAGTGTGAGGTGCCCCTGCTCATGGCAGGGAGCTTGGAACTGGGTGATCTTCAGGTCCTTTCCACCCCCAACTATTCTATGATTCTATGTGGGGACATTTCATTGCTAGATCTGATTGTCAAAGCTTCATAGAAGCTTCACCCAAAACAGGAGCAGGAGCTTTACAGAGAAGATGCGCACTAAAGTCTGAGTCTACTCCAAAATCCAGACCTGTCAATCATCCAAACCATAATAATTTACACAATTTCTGAGGGATCCAGGATCTGGGCCTTCAAATTGGAGCTGTTGGATTTACTGAATATGATCCCTTTTACAACTCAAGATCTCATTCATGCAGCATGCACCTTAGGATCAGAGAATGCATTCCAGTTTGTTCCATTAACAGTTATTGCTGATTTAGCCTCATCTACAAATTGGCTCAAAATTGTGTGGTCATGGCCTGCAGCAGGCTTAGTCCAGCTTTCAAATTCAGCCCTTGCCATGAACAAGTAATTTGGCAATAGAGTGAGCTAACACATCATAGCAACACCCCTATTCTTCCTTGAAAGCTGCAGACTACAGGATGCCTGGAAACTGAAATGGCATTCCTGAAGGTCTTAGCCATTCCCCTGGTCCAGAAGCCTGTCTAAAATGTATCTGATCGACAAAGACAAAGCCACGACCCTAAGGGAATCATGGATGTGTTTGGTAAACCCCTTTGGCTGCAGTCTGCTGCCTTCTGAAAAGCCTTATGGAAATATTTCTGGGGAAATGTAGCCATGGAGAAACATGTGTTTCCCAGGCAATCTGATATGAGGAAAAACATCAGTATAAAGCTATTTGTTGTGCCTGGGTAAAACAAGAAATAAGTCACAACTGTGGGATGCACTACCAGACAAGGACAAATAATAGCATGAGAACTGTGTTCCTTTTCATGCACAGTAAACAAGCTGAACACAACCTCATGTTTAAATCACAGCATTTCCATACAGGGGCAAGGATTAACTGTTCCCTTAAAGATCTTCAGTACAGCAATTGTGTAATCCCTCCATATTAAAGATATTTTCTATAACTGAGAGTCAAAGTTTAGTTAGATAGACTTGTCAGATTATTGTTGTTTTATTTATAGGAGAAGCTGTAGTAATTAAGCTCCAGATATAACTGCTGCTCCAGATGTAACTGCTGGAGCACATAGTTGCAGCCACATCTAACAGAGCTGTAGCCCTCTTTGTTGCTCTACCTGCAAGAATGGAGACAATTGTACAGGTAGAGCAAGCAGCACCTCTGGAATGGACATTGCAGTGTTATAGGCATAAATCAAGTCTATTCTAGAGGCTGGATTTATCATTCATATTAAAAGCATTTAATCCAATGCTATAGGTACAAAACGTGAATCTCCTGAAATGAGGAATTCCTGAGTGCATTAAGGCTATTGTAGCAGTCCAAATTCATGCAGAACTGAGCAGATCCAGGAGTAAGGGATTTGGGATAAAAAAATATTCCCATGGTTTCAAAGGCTGTTTCAACAAATTTATTTAATGATACTTACAGAGGTAAGAGTTTGTGGTTGTTGCAATGATCAGTGCTGTTGCATCAATGATGAAAGTACTGGGGTGGTATGGTGTTATCCCAGCCATCAACTAAGCCCCACACAGCCACTTACTTCCTTCTTCCCAGTGGGATAAGGGAGAGACTCAGAAGGGTAATAGAGAGAAAACTGTGTGTTGAGACAAAGACAGTGTAACAAGTACAGCAGAAGCAGCACACACAGGCAAAGCAAAGCAAAGCAAAGCAAAGCAAAGAATTCATACACTACTCCCAACGGTCAGGCAGAGGTTCATCCATCTCCAGGCCAGCAGGACTCCATCACACACGATGGTGACTTGGAAAGACAAACGCCGTCACTCCAAATGCCCCCCCTTTTCCTTCTTTTTCCCTCAGCTTTATATGTTGAGCATGATGCCACAAAGCATGGAATATCGCTTGGCTCAGTTGGAGTCAACTCCCAATTGCTTGTGCACACCATCACTCACTAGTGGGATCACATGAGGAGCAAAAGGGGCCTTGACTCAGGTAAATGGGTAAAATGGGCACTGTCTCTGAAGACTTTTTAAAATTAAAGGACACTGAATCAGAATGGTTTGGGGTGGAAAGGACCTGAAGATCATCCAGTTCCAACCCCTGCCATGGACAGGGATACTTCACACTAGACAGTGTCACCCAAGGCTCTGTCCAACCTGGCCTTGAACATTGCCAGGGACGGGACATTTACCACTTCTTTGGGCAACCTGTGCCAGTGCCTCACCACCCTCATGGTAAAGAACTTCTTCCTTATATCTGAACTGAACTTCCCTGTTTCATTTTGAACCCATCACCCCTTGTCCTATCACTCCAATCCTGATGAAAAGTCCCTCTCCATTATCCTTGTAGGCCCCCTTCTTTATGAACAGAAATTTACTGAACCAGGCTGTGAGCTGAGTATTTATGAGCTGTGAGACCTATAGCAATGAAAACTGAAGAATCACAACATTGCTGCAAACTATAGGAATAATGGGAATTATCCTTGCTTGTTTAATATAATTTAACATATTAAGAAATCTGTTTTGTCTTAAATTCTGTGTAAAAGCTAAAACAGCATCACAGGCTATGAGGGACTTTCTGGAGCAGCTGAGATATCCACTTCATGGGGATAAACACTTCATAAAGCCCCTGTGTACTTCATTTTATAAATGTAGACCTTTTAGTTCCAACAGAGACACTGCAAAGTAGAGTCTGTCTTCTTTATTGAAGAATAAATTTACCAGGCTGCCTTGGGATTTTGCATCAATGTGGGATCCCCCCAGGCGGAGGTCATGGTCATCAATTCAACAGTGAATGAGGTTTCAGATCAAAAGCCCTCCTCTAAATGTCTATCAGCCTTCCTGGTGACAAGGCACACTGAAGGAAGCGGTATAAGTCTTGAGGACTCATGAAAGCACTGTTCTCTGCCTAATTTGAATGAAGAAGCTGAACAGAAGGAGAGCATCACCCTGCTGCACCTTGTCTTATAGGTTAGCACAGACCAAACTCAGAGAGGTGTTTTGTCCATGGGATGCTATCTGAACAAGAACTTCTCAAATTGACCCATTTTGAGCTCCTGACAAAGTTGTTCTCTCCACTTCCATGGCTGCCTTGGAGTTATTTCAGGGTTTTTTCCAGAAGATGTGACACTGCATGGAAAAGACATCTCTTTTTTTAGCTCTAGGAGGGCTGTTAATTTAGAGGCCAATTGAATCGCAGATTCCTGCTGCTTTTAACAGCTGCTCATTCAAATATTAAGGTCCTCAGGGTAAAAAGGCAACTGAAAGCTTTCTCTTCTCACCTTGTTTCCGCAGCTAGGAAAATAATGGAGGGACAAGGGAACAGAAATCCATAAATACCAGGAATTAGAGGCAAGCATTGTCGCATCAAAGGACACTGCTTCTAATTTACTGGTTCCCAGAGGATTATTCCAACTACTTCATCTATGACCCAGCTTCTCTTTGTGCAGATGACTCAGCCCAAGAGGACATTTTAGATGACATTTATTATTTACATTTCTGTATCCCTTTGGAGATTCCTTCCCTTTCCACTGTGCTCCCACATCTTCCTTTTAATTTCTGTCCCAGTTTCCTTACTGTGCTGTATCATCATGATTGGGAGAGTCAGAGCTGAGGAATAGACCCGAGACCAGTGTTTTGAGTGCTGCAGGAGAAAAACTGTTTAATGGAATAGCTCATCTGACAAAATTTAGCTATAACAGGGTGTATTAAAGTCTGCTTAGTTTGCCAGTAAAGCAGCTTGTATTTTCATGTAGCATTTCTTCCCCGAGGGCTTTGTACTGAAGCTGATTTAACTTGCAGCACTCTTACCTTATTCAGCCACAATGAAATAACATCTTGCAGGACATAATGTTTTCATGATATCATAAGACCACACTACTCCTCTCCTTGTATGTGGCCACAGTTTGCCTTTGTCGTCATGCATCTCATAGTTCTTTTTCCTTTCCCACAGGTATGTATAGCAGTGTTGATTTTAGCTTAGACGTGGCTGTTGCTAGGGGTAAGCATGTGGATGAGGAAGAGCACAGAGTTATCTAAGAGTAACTCTAATTACAACTGAATGCAAAATGGCTTTCTTTTGCTATGAAGCATGTTAATAGTCTATGTCTATATCTACTTTCCAGGAGCAACCCATGTATTTCACCCTTCTTGAATGAGAAAAAAGAACCCTTTTTCTTTGAATGAGGAGTGGGGAAGTCCCTGGGAAGGTGGGAGAAGCAGCCTGAAATCCTCGACTCAAAGGAAGGATTTTGGTCAAGACAAACAGCCTTCCCTGGGTCATTCTGGAGGACTAAGTTGACCTTTCTTCCCTTCTTGTCTTGCTTACTGTTACATAGTGATGCTAAGTGCTCCTACAGAGCATACTGTCTATCCAAAGAGACATTCAGGCTCCTACATCTTCCATGTGAATCTTCCTTAATACCAATGAAGAGCAGCTGCTGCGATACCTTAACTCATACTGGTAAAGATGAGTTTAAACTCTGCTGAAGTGACTTAAATACAGGTTTTGCTCTCACTGATGGATGAAGTAACTCCACATATTCAATATTTTAATAGGAAATCCTCAGGAAATTACATCCTTTTTCAAGTTCCTCATCTACTAAAGAACAGGAGATGATATTTATAATGTGTTGATGTCTGAACTGATCGTTTGTTCTACACTCTTATTTCAAGAAATGGTATGTATCTGGTTATTCTTAATGATAGTTTCTGAATTTACAGCACCTTCTACCCAAAGACAGCACAACTGTTTGCTAATCTATATTGCTGGTTAGTTCGTTTTGCCCATCCCTTTGTGGCAGACATGAAGATACTTAAGGACAGGTTGTTGCTCATGCACTTTGTTACCCCTGCAGTGCAGGTTAAGACAGAAAAAGAGAAAAGTTTCCATATCCAGTTGCAAAAGAAAATGCAAAAGAAAGGAGTGGAGCATTTGTGGCAAACAGCATTTCAGCACAGAAACCATTCCAGAGAGGTTTTTCCACAGCTGAGGACAGGCTCCAGTGGGGAAGAATTGACTCCTTGACATCAGTAGAGATTGTGCTATTGATTTTCAACTGAGTTTGAACAGGCTGCTTCAGTTGTGTGCAAAACCACTCTTCTTCCCCCTCAAATGAGTCCCCTGTTCTTGCACTTCCAAACCATGTGTTCAGCTGTGTATCTCCACTCCCTTCTAAGATCAGGGCAGGACTGGCACAGAGGCTACAGAAAGTGCTGTTTGATGTCTTGGGTTTGTAGTTGGTTCATGACCACTAATCTTTCTGAGCGATAGCCTTTGCTCACAGAGTGGGGCAGGAACCCAGGGATGAAACATCTGTGGTGTGAGAAATGGGCTGGCTTCATGCACTTTTCCCCTTTGTCAATGCATGAATGGACATTGCAGTATGCAAGATAACTCAAGTTCCCACAGCAGGTGCTCTGTGCAACTTCAGGCAGTTTCAACATCTTCCCCTAACTCATAGTTAACTCCTAGAATGAACAAATACCCTTTGGAGAGACCTGAAGGGTGAGAAAGGCATCTCCTTGTCATTGAGGTGCATTTTAAGCCTGTAGGTCTGAATTGATAGTGAGCACTGTCTATCCCAGCAGGGAGGCAGCTGTGGGAAGCAGCATGTGTGTGTTCCTGCTAGACCACAGCATGAAAAACTGTTTGTGGCTTCACTGTTGCTTGCTTTAAAAGGAATAGTTTTGCTGTTCATTGGAATGAAACCAAAAACCAAGTCAAGTCCAAAGGAAATGTTTCAAGTCACTCAGAGCTTTGAATTGTGGAGATGTTTTAATGAAGCTTTACTTCTTTTTGTAAAATGAGGAAGGTTTAGAAATGAGAATCTGTTTCAAACGCTAAATATCTGTTTCATACAGAGGAAAAATTAGAGGATTTTTATCCTGCATTTTCAGTTCCCTCTGCTATTCTTCTCCATGGAAATCTCAAACACCCTTCAAGTTTTTTGCGCATTCATAAACCCCAGGAAATTGCCATTAGTTTTAGGAGCAAACTCATAGAATCATAGAATCATAGAATAGTTAGGGTTGGAAAGGACCTTAAGACCATCTAGCTCCAACTCCCCTGCCATGGGAAGCATGAGAGGACCTGTCCTAGTTTTGGCTGGGGTAGAGTTAATTTTTTCCATAGTGGCTAGTATGGAGCTGTGTTTTGGATGTGCGCTGGAAACAGTGTTGTTAATTCAAGGATGTTTTCATTATCACTGAACAGAGCTTACACAGAGTCAAGGCCTTTTCTGCTCCTCATCCTACGCCACCAGCAAGGAGGCACAAGGAGTTGGGAGGGGACACAGCCAGGACAGCTGACCCCAACTGACTCAATGGATGTTCCATACTTCATGATGTCATGCTCAGCATATAAAGCTGAGGAAAGAAGAAGGAAGAGAAGGATGCTCAGAGTGAGGATGTTTGTCTTCCCAAGTCAACATTATGTGTGATAGATCACTGCTGTCCTGGAAATGGCTGAACCCCTGCTTGCCCGTGGGAAGTAGTAAATTAATTCCTTGTTTTGCTTTGTTTTTCTTTCTTTGTGTGTGCAGCTTTTGCTTTACCTGTTAAACTTTTATCCCAACACATGAGTTTTCTTACTTATCTATCTCATTCTCTTCCCCATCCATACATGAGGGGTGTGAGTAAGCAGCTGTGTGGCACTTATTTGCTGTCTGGAGTTTGAGAACCCAATACCTCAGAGTTCATTCCCTTTTACCAAGGGGTGATTCTAGTTTACCGGTATCATTGGGGAAAGCTCAATCCAACACAGAAGACTCAGTAAATAGGATTTGATAAGTATCCATCCTGGGATGGGATGGAAACACACATCCCCTCCCCCTCAATACTATCACCAAGTACCACTGCTGTTTTGATACTGCAACCTCTCATGAAGACACTGATAGAAATGCAATAGTAGCACTTTGAAAACGGTAAGTTTCACATTAAACTGTGCTCCAGTCCCTTAGCTCCCCGTGACAAAAAACATTCACCAACAAATATTAGTTATAAAGGTGCAGTCCAACATATGCCAGGAAATTATAGACAGAAAAATCAATCACCTCAAATGAGGTGAATGCAGCACTAAGCCGAGCTTTGAAAGCCAAAGTTCCTGGTTTTGTGCCTGACGTATCCTGGCAGAAGATAAAGATTTTACCACTTGCTGAAATGAAAAGTGTATCTTTTTAAGCACTTATTTCTGAACCCACAGAAGAAATGCTAGCGTTCATTTTTTGATTAAGTAATGCAGTTTTTCCTCTTCTGCCTCTAAAATCTTAGGAAGATGGAAGTACCATGTGTTAAAGGAGATGCAGTGATTCACTGATTTCTGAATTCAGGGAATCGCCCCTATCAGTAATGTTTGCAGAGCATATACTTAATGCAAGATGAATAAAGGAAAGTTTTCAAGCCTTCCTGGAGTCTACTGAATGGCTCAGTAACCTTCATGTGAATGTATAATTTGCTCTTGCTTTTCAAAATGCCATACACAAGAGAGAGGGAGAAAGACTCAGAGAGATAGATAGCAAGTGGAATGGGTTATTGGGGAAGATGATTGAAGAATCTCATTGTGCTGAAGTTTTACTGACATTTCTTTTCTATGGAAGGCAGCCTGCCATCTCAGCATTTCTCCTCTTCTTGAAGTGTCTTATCTTCTCAACCATGTGTTCGTATGCTGTGTTAATGAGCACGATATATAATACATTTCACACAGAGCCAATGCAAGCCTGATTTACAAAGGATGGGGTGAAAACCTGCCTTGGCAATGGGATGTGAATCTTAATGTAGCAGAGTTTTCTGCAAATGCTATACAGTTGTAAATAATGGAGGAAAGATAAGAATAGACAAGTCAAACCAATACATGAGAAGCATCTTAATTGCGTCTTTTGGTACAAACAAGTACCAACACATGTTGCATCTAACAAGCTCAGCTGGGCAGTGTCAGAGTCCCTGATTATAAAGGCAGAAATGGAAGAGATCAAGCAAGTTAAGATGTGGTTTCTAACTGGCAGTGTGGTGATTCCAGCCTGGGGAGATAATAAGATGGACGATTCAAGAGAGGCACACAACACAAGAGGAGGGTGTTAGAGACAGGCACATTCTAGCAGCCTTCCAGTATCTGAAGGGGCTACAAGGAAGCTGCAGAGGGACTCTGCATCAGGGATTATAGTGATAAGAAAAGGGGTGATGGGTTTAAACTAAAACAGGGGAAGTTCAGGTTAGATATAAGGAAGAAGTTCTTTACTGTGAGAGTGCTGAGGCACTGGAACAGGCTGCACAGGGATGTGGCAAATGCTACATCCCTGACAGTGCTCAAGACCACCCTGGACACAGCCTTGGATTACATGGTCTAGTGCGAGGTGTCCCTGCCCATGGAGAGAGGTTGGAACTGGATGATCTTAAGATCCTTTCCAACCCAAACCGTTTTGTGATTCTATGATTCCAGAGGGCCTCATCAATGAGTTTCTGCAATTAGTCACAGGATTGTTCTAGTCACAGCATCCAAGCAGGTCTTGCATGAGGCAACTTGGCTTGAAAATCCCCTTTAGTCAATGTACTTGGCCTGGCTAAGACATAATTTTCTTCACAGTAGCTTACATTATAGATTTTTGACCAAAGCAGTACTGATAATACACTTTTCTGGTTTTTGCTCAGCAGTTTTTGCACAGCACTAAACCTCTGCTAACTCCCTTTGCCCTCCCAGTGAACAAGGTGTGCAGGGGACAAAACCAAGCAGGTGCCCCAAACTAACCAAAGAGATTTTCCATATAATTATCACAAGAGCAATAAAAGGCTGAGGAAAAAAAGAAAGAAGGGGGGAAACTCAAAGTAACTGTTCTATGTGATGAAATTCTGCTTTCTGGAGATGGTTAAACATGTTGCTGCCAATGGGATGTAATGAATGAATTCTTTTTTTTCCTTTGCTTGAGCAGGCAGCTTTTCCTTTACCTATTAAACTGTCTTGAACCACAAGTTTTCTAGCTTTTGCCCTTCAGATTCATTCCCCCACCCCATTGCAGGGCAAGTGAGTGAGTAGCTCTGTATGTCTTCAATATCTATGGGGTTTAAACCACAGCCAACAATTAAAAACTTTATCATTAACTTCCAGTTAAAGTCTATGGTTTAGGGAAGTCTTGTTTTTATAAGGGAAACCACAGAACAGAAAGACATTCATAAGTTGTGGTGAATTCAGTGGAGGACCACTGAGATAGTTGGGGCTGTGCCACTTGCCCTGTGCAGAGAGTCCATAGGACTGGGGCTTGTTCAGCCTGGAGATGGGCAAGATTTGGGAGGCACCTAAAAGCAGTTTCCTGTACCTACAGGTAGATTATCAAGGAGAAAACCAGGCTTTTCACAGGCATTAGTCACCAGTGGCATATACTCACTGTAGGATGAGTTTTAAAAGGGTTTCCCTTTCACATACACGTTGCTTGAAGAGGGCTCTGCAGACTGCATCCTTGGAGGTTTTCAAGACCTGACTGAATAAAGAACTGAGCAGCCTGGTATGACCTTGTAACTAAGCCTGTTTTGAGCAGGAGATTGGGCTAAAGATGCCCTGGATCCCTTCCAACCTCGATTAACTTGTGATCCTGTCATGTATAGACACTGGCATCTCACACCTACCTTTCATAGTGCAGGAAAAGGTATTTTCTCTGAGCAACAACCGGTTTGATATCTAATTCAAAACACCATACCATGTCCAGTTTTCAGGACTTCAGGTCTTTGCTGCTATTTCTTCACAGTGGGTATTCCTTGTTTAGAAACAAAGTTCTCGATTTTGCTAGGGTCCAGTAAAACAGAGATGAAAACAAATGATGGCTGTTAAAAGCTGAAATGCTCCTACTCGCTATGATTCAGTCAACTGCTCCTATGACAAAGTACTGCCTAGGTACTCTGTCAATAACCCAGACTTCATTTTTCTGACAATTGTCTTTAGAAGCACACAGGCCAAGTTTTTCATCACCATAAGCCTAAGCTCTTCATGTAAGACTCATCTCTGCTGCAGGATGAGATGGCATTTGGAGAGATAAAGGGCATTTCATTCAAGGTTGCAATACAAGATCCTTAAATGAATAGATGTGCCTTGACACTGATGTTTACTAAGCATTCATTGTCTCTCAGTGATAGCTTTTCTAGGAAGCAAAACGTTAGAATAATGCCGAGTCAGAGTTCAGTATCTGAATAAAAATAAGAAGAAGTGGGTGTTTATCAGCTGGATTGGTACAATACTGAAAGTTGGTTCAGTTTTGGATTTACTTTCATGTTTTCTTTACTTGTAATAGAATGTTTTGCTTCACTTTCAGGTTATTAAGAAAAGACTTTTCAGCTAGAGGTCAACTGCAGAAAACCCTGATTTATCTTAGAAAGGAGAAGTCAAAGCAATCTTCTTCTAGAGGAATTAGATAGATAACTCCAAAATGTTTTGAATTTATACCATACAGTGCATAACTTCTTCACTGATTGAAAGAAATGACCTAATTCAACTCAATTTGAACCATTTGAAGAACAATTTTGATCCCTTTGGAGGCCCTTTTTTTTTATTTTTGTTTGATTTTTTTTTTTTTTAATTTACTTTTAAAAAAAGAAACCAAACTCAACCAAAAGTTAGGGCTGTTCAGCCTGGAGAAGAGAAGCTGCTTGGAGACCTCAGAACAGCTTCCAGCCTCTGAAGGGGACTACAAGGATGCAGGAGAGGGACTCTTCATTAAGGACTGCAGTGACAGGGAAAGGGGTGATGAATTCAAAGTGAAACATGGGAAGTTCAGGTTAGATATAAGAAAGAAGTTCTTTACTCTGAGGGTGCTGAGGCACTGGAATGGGTTGCCCTAAGAAGTGGTGAATGCTCCATCCCTGTCAGTATTCAAGGCCAGGTTGGACAGAGCCTTGGGTGACATGGTCTAGTGTGAGGTGTCCCTGCCCATGGCAGGGGGCTGGAGCTGGCTGATCTTAAGATCCTTTCCAACCCAAACCACACTATGGTTCTATAAAAACCCAAAACCTCCATTCAGGTAGACCCAGAAAGAGTTTAATGAAAGAGATGTGATGAAAGCTCATCTGTAAAGACTTCGCCCAGTCACCTCATCGCTAACCAAAAAAGTCTAAATACAAATAACCCAAACTCCCCAGAGCTCCTCCAAAACATTGCCTTTGTAGACACACTAACACATTAGGGGGATTGGAACTAGATGATCTTTAAGGTCTCTTCCAGCCCAAACTGCTCTATGATTCTCTGATTACGGAGCACTTACATAGGACCAACTTCTGTCTTAGTGTAATGAGGCAGAAGATTTGATAGAAAAGAAGAAGCTCCTTTGAGCTCTTAGGTGTATGAACCTCCTTCCTGCACTTGCCAGGAAAGGAATTGCCATCTTTTATGTGACACTTTCAGCAGACAAAGCAAGTATGAAAAGTCAATATTTTGAACATATGAGAGACAATAGAGCTCACTGATTTGTATTCTGCCCCCTTATATAAGGGTTTTATGCAACTTCTTAAACATTTTGATGCACATTCAACTTTTCTTAGGATTTAGGGAAATTTGTTTTAATGCTCATTCTTGCTACATCATCATCAAAGCCCCTTATTAGTAAGAACTTGTAAAGGCAATCTTCTCCCATGTGTAACCCAGCAATAAACTGTTTTAGTAAGAGAGCAAATATTGACTCCTTGAAGGAGAAATTACAGAACCACAGAGTCACAGAATGGTTTGGGTTGGAAAGGATCTTGGGATCATTTAGTTGCAACCTCGTGCTATGAGCAGGGACACCTTCCACTAGAGCAGATTGCTCCAAGCCCTGTCCAACCTGGCCTTGAACACTGCCAGGGATAGGGCAGCACAGCTTCTCTGAGCACCCTGTGCCAGTGTCTCGCCACCCACATGGGGAAGAACTCCTTCCTAATATCTAACATAAATCTCTCTTTCAGTTTAAAGACATTTTACTTTGCCTTGTCCCTACATTACCCTTGGTAATCTCTAATCAGAACATTTTTCTAGAAGAGCTGGACATTTCAAGGCAAAGCCGTTCTTTATTCTAGCACCCTGTTTCTTCTTCAATCATTTGCAGGCTTCTGAACCATCCTGATCGATACATAACTGCTGAAAAGCACAAGTAGAGTTGATCATGGAAGAACTAGAAGGCAGGGTTAGACTAATTTCATCCACATTTGAGGAACTGCAGTTTGTGTCCCTACCACCCGGTCTCTCTTTTTAGAGAAAAAGGTGCTTGTGGTGATTCCAGTGACATATTTTGAATAGCTATGTTAGGATGATCCAAACTCCATTGCAAAGGTTGACTAGCTCTCCATGGACTACCAAGGGAGTTTGGAGTAAACAGCTTACATGCCAGTGACTGCAGTGAAACCCATAGCAAAGGATTTGCCCAAAGCCTTGCGGTTGGGACTACAGAACCACTACAAAAGGGCAATTTGCCCAAAATTCCTGCTCCAAGGACCTCTGTGCTAGCCCAGAATCCTGTCCCACTGCTTGGGCCCTGATCTTGAAACTCGAGCAAGAATTTTTCTATTGCTCTGGAAAATGCCAGCTGGTTGCATTTGTATTTACAACTTACTTGCCTTTGAATGCTCAGAGGAAACATTGGTGCCAGGTTTTCTTTCACATCAATATTTACAACTCAGCTGATTGGGGCTGAGGTGGTTTATTTCAGGGTGAGAAATTATACCAGAGAAATCATGCATTAAAAATTAATGAAAGGAGAAACTGATTCATTTGTTTGATCTTCATGTGGAGGTAGGAAAAAAATCTCACCTTCTCCAATAAGGACAAAATGTATCCTGTTTAAAGCTTGCACTCATGTTGTGAAGGTAATGCCTTAATCAAGGGCAGCTCTAATTCAGCATTGTATGAGCAGTTTTGTTCCTTTTTTCTATGCAGTGCCTTCCCATTCAGGTCTCTCTGATGGATTCACCCATTCTCACATCACTTACAGGTGTTGTCCTCTCCATTGCACATATACACACCACAGCAAACTAAAACCACACATGGAGCTGGACAGAGCTCCCATAGTTCCCATCTGATAGAGTCCAGGAGCTTGGTTCATCTCCCTTGCTTCAACAACTTGATTGCACTTCATTTTTTTGATGAGGATTTATTTAATAAGTCTTTTTAATTGGTTTTATCTGGGTTTTGCATAGACCAAATTAAACCCATAATGTGTGTAGATAAATGTACTGCTACCCCAAGGCTGGTATATCACACAGTGAGATGCTCTTTATTAAACCAATCTTTCTTTTTAAATCACCTTCCTCAGAACAGAGCTAGAAGAGAAGGAAGACGCTCTCATGGCCCATAAGGCAGCCTGGAGATATGATCTCTACTCTGTGCTACTGCCCACAGTGATTAAATCTGAATGTACATGAATGCTAGGGGAGATGCATGTTTCTTCGCCTAAGTTCATCTTTGATCAGTGTGTATAAAATAAAACTCCTGGAGCAAAACACATCTTCTAGGGCAGTGTATGGAGGCCAACAGCCAAACTCCCCTTGCAAAACCCAAGTATGGCTTGGGGGCTTAAGTACATTAACCACTATATCTGTATTTTTTATGGGAAAACCTAAATTATATCATTTTGATTGTGCCAAAACAGAAATGTTTGTGAGCCCAAGGACATTTACATTGTCTGTACCTTTAGTGAGCTGGAAAAGAAGTTGCTTTGGTAACTTCTTGGAGACACTGCTGTCAACAGCTGCTTTGTGTTTTCTGTGACAGGCTGGTTCCTAAAGGAAAAGGGCCTTATCCTTTTGCTCATAAGACCCATGCAGGCACCATTTGGGTTTTAAGAGCAAAGGTCCCTCTTTCAGGAATCAGGACCACAAATACCGGAACCAATTTGACAAAGCAGGGTAAAAGCATCTTTGCCAGTAGTCTAACCAATGTGGAAAGGATGGCTTAAACCTAGGCATTTCAGAGGATGCCAGTAACAGCTGACAGTTAACTGAGAGAATTGGAGGGTGGTAAGTACCTAGGGCAAGGCAGGTGAAAGAAAGACACAAAGAAGGACAAAAACAGGTCAGAAAACAACCCTCTTCCCATGGTTGTGCACAAATGCCCGGCAAACAAGCAGAGGAGGTAGAGATGTGCTGCACAGACCCTTCTGCAGCATAACAGCATCACTGAAATAACAGAGATGTGGTAGGACAGCTTGCAAGTCTGAGTCCTGCAATGGACCACAATGGACACTATGGACTCCTCAGGAAATGCAGATAGGTTAGACCAAAGATCCCCTCCAACTTGCAAGTTTACAAATCTGTATTTCTGCCTAGAAAATTGCTGGTAGCCAATGTCATTCAAGGGAGGTGAACTGCAGTGTTCTGCACTGAACAGAATGCACAAAAGCTTCTTTTGAGCTGTGACTTAAGAAGACACAAAAAGACAGTGTGCACAACCTGTTTTGAATGTGATGTGACTGCTACCCCTCAGGAGCATGCTTGGCAATATAAGAATGTGCCTACTCCCTGTGTCCACTTAGGGAGAGGGATAAATCCCTGCAAAAAGCAGCTAGGAATATGAACCAGAGCCAAGGTGTGGATGAAGGGATTTCCCTTCCTGCCTAGATGACCTGCTAGGGAGTATTTTTCTTGTCCTCCTTTGCTGAGTCAGAGAAAGGCAACTTTAGAAGAACTTGTCTCAAGGGAAAGAGGGTAAGGAAAGGGTGACAATGGAAAAAGCCTGGAGAAGGACAGGACCAAGATAAAGTGATTCCCCAATTGCACCAGCTTTGTGTCCTGATGGGTTTGTCTACAGCATGCCTGCAAATGGTCAGTTGAGGAAGCTGAACAGTGAGAGAAGCAATGGCCCACCACTACTGCATTCTGTACCATGTCTGTCTTTCTGTCCAAGGGACAAACTGTGCCACCACTAAATGCCTATCTTTTACAGCATTTATCCTCCAGAGCTCAGAAAGCACGAGGTGTGTTTTTAGACCCATTTCCAAGCACATAGAGAGGAATGTGTCTGGAACAGCACAGGGAAACCACCCACCCCAGCTGTCATTTTAAGCTTGAGTTTCTCATGAGAGAGAGTAAAAGGAAGAGGGAATGAGACGTGCAGCAGGAAAACAAAGAGAATCATAGAATCATCAAATCATAGAATGGTTTGGGTTGGAAAACACCTTAAGATTATCCAGTCCCAACCCCCTGCCATGGGCAGGGACACCTCATATTAGACCATGTCATCAAGGCTCTGTCCAACCTGGCCTTGAACACTGCCAGGGATGGAGCAGTCACCACTTCTCTGGGCACCCTGTGCCAGTGCCTCACTACCCTCACAGTGATGCTCTTCAAAATAAAAGACACACTGTGAAAAGAGGAGAGGTCAAAAGAAAAGGCTAAAAAAGGATGGGATGCAAAAAGAAAACATCCAGGAAAAGGAAGAAGGAAGACATGCACTGGCTTTAATAATGAATGTTACATGAGAAATAACCAGGATCTGCAGTGCTGGCCACTGTGTAGGATTCTATCAGGGAGCAAGTGACTGAAAAAGGGAGAAAAGAGTGACAGAGTAAGAAAGGAGGAGGGAGAAATTAAAGCAGCTGCAAGTGAAAAAAACTCATAGATAAATAAAGTCGACACAAAACCGACTTTCATTCTCTCTTGCAGCCACACTGAAGTGAGCGGAGACTTTAATTCGCCTCCTTCCCACAGTCTCAGCCCTGCTGATTCATTCAACTCGGCAAGGCTACACTGCTCACTAACCTATAGTACCAATTTATATGCTAATTGCTTTCGTTTGTAAATCAAGGCAGTCTTCTCCAATGCCTCCCACCACCCTATATTCACTGGTGAGAAATGCTGTCCATCTCTGTACAGAGGGATGGGAATTGCTGACTCCAAGACACAAAAGACATCAAATCTGAAATAATTGGATCATTGATGAAGTTCATCCCCATGGATTGAGTTTCTGTTTCATCTCAGCCCCTTACCTGCTCAGCAGAAATCTTTCTAGAGTTTTATAATTAGTCAAACTTGACAAAGGGAAAAAGCATAGAAAACCTCTCTTTTCCTCTCTATCCTTTAGTATTCCCCAATTTTCTTCTTGGAAGGATAAGCTTGGAAGGAACAGTGGATCAGCACTGTTTTTTTTCTTACAGTGGTTTGGTGTAGGAGGGACCTTATAGATCATCTGGTGATTCTTAGATCCCTTTTACACTTTTGAAAGAGCAATAGAGCAAATGTGGGAGGATTCTGTCCATATCCAGAGGACAGCCTGGAAGTCAAATGGAACTATCAAGGTCCTGTCATATTTTCAGTTTTCTGATGGAGGATTGTCAGGGGACGAAAGAAAACAATATTCTGATCTCCTAAAGGAAAGATGTTTTTGGAAAGCTTTGAAAGAAGAAGTAGTTCGTTTTCTTAATAGAGGTTAGGATTGTGCTTAATTCATCACCAGGTTAAAAAGAGACCTTTTGATTCCTTCCATTCCCTTCTAGAGAATTCCCTCTCACTAGACAGTGTTTCTCCAAGCACCCAAGGGGATTATGAATTAAGTTAAGCAAAAACGGATGTGAGTGGGTCTCCTGCTACACCACCTGATATTCTGCAGTAGACCCATATGCTCCGTTACTCTGAATAGAAAGTCTGTCCTCCTCTTGATAAATAATCTTTCACAGGCCAGTGAAAACAGCATAGTTTGGTATGCAAAGTTTGCTACTGGAGTCATTAATACCAGTCCTTAACACTGCAAGACTCCTAGCCAAGTTTCTGGCAATCAATACCAAGTAAAGGAAGAACATTACAGAGTAATCATGAATTTTTAACTCCAAATGCAGCCCCTTCTCTTCTGGAAAGCTCTTCTTTCAATATATTTTCCACCGGGATGCTCTCTTGCTGTCAGCTTCTGTGTTTTAGAATGCCCAAAGGGATCCCCAGCATGAGCTACTTCTGTACAGACAAGGAGAAAGCCACTGCTGAGTGTCTAGAGTGGACCCATGGGTTTTGAAGATGTCCTTTGGGTAAATTTTGATCACTTTCCTCCTATGAACACTGTAATTTTGAACACAGAACCAGCATTAACAGCAATGGAAGTAAATACTTAATGAATAGCAAAGGCAGTATAATGATATTAACATCTCCCACATTGCAGGTCAGGTTGTAATGGTCCTGATGATGCACCTGATGACCAGAGTGTCCTGTCTCTTTATTAGATGTTGTTTCTAATGATTTTCTGTTCTGGTTTGCTCTGTTATTTCTATCTCTATGTGAATGCAGTGAGCTGCAAGCCAAACTGGCTATGAGCAGGGTAGAGAGAATTGGAGCTGTCTGTCTGCTATACTGGGTCCACCAGCCTCAGGAGCTGAAGGGTCCTGGTGTCAGACATGGAGAGGACTGAGACCCAAGGGCCAAATGTTTAACAAAGTAGACCTATGCTGGGTTTATGAATAATATCCTTACTTTCAGTTCTGCGCTACTGGAGAAGAGGAAGAGGATAGAGCCATCCATGCTTTTCATGTATCTGTGTTATGTGTATTCATGCGGTGTGGGTAAAGGCACTGCTCTCCATGCTGAGCTATGTGTCTGACCGTGTCCATATGCTCTGTGTCCTTGCACCTGCTGGGAAGACATGCTCAACCGCATTGACATTTGGATTTGGGGACACAGCTTTTGTGCCAGGACAGGAGGAGCACCCTGTCATTTGGAACATTTCATGTGGCTGTCTCTAACACCCTTCTCTTCTGTTGTGTCTCTCTCTTGAACCAACAATGTTATTACTTCTCCAGCTCTCCTCCAGGTTGGAATTACCACACAGAAACATAGAATTGTAGAGTTGTAGAATAGTTTGGGTTGGAAGGGACCTTCACAGATTTTTCTAATCCAACTGTTTGCAATGAGCAGTGACATCTTCAGCTAGCTCAGGTTGCCCAGAACCACATCCTAACCTTCACCCTTATTTTTTCTATTTCTATCATTCTAATCAGGGACTCATACACAGTCAGCATCCTTAAAGTTAAGGAATACTTGTTATCTCTTTCTGTTCTCTCCCTCCTTTCAATAGTCATCAGCAAGTCATGAAATTCGTGACATGGTTTAAACAGACTAAAGGAGCCAGCCTCTCTCAGCCTGACCATGTCGTCTACTGTGAGGTGTCCTTGTCCATGGCAGGCAGTTGGAACTGAATGATCTTAAGGTCCTTTCCAATCCAAACCATTCTATGAGTCTATATGGGCTCAGTTCCTCTGAACTTTTGGATCACCCTTCCAGTTCGAATACCTCTTCCCTGACTGTGCGTGATTGGTTACACTGGTTTCAGCACCAAGAAGACACCAGACAGCCCCAGGGCACTTCAATGCCTGGATGCACACAAAGCTCCAGAGGAATCTCACCAGCTTCTTGCACAAAGTCATCTTCCCTTCTTTACTGATACTAGAAGCGTCTTTCCTGGTACCCTCCAAGCTTGGCATTTGATTTCTATCTAATTGATGATTGTCTCAAATGCATCCAAACTTTTCCCCCTTGATGCTCCCATCTGTTGAGCTTCCCAGGCTGTAGCGTCAGCTCTGTACTTAGCTTGACCATGCGTGCTGTAGTATGAAATGTTATTTCATTCCTCTCCCTGTTTTCAACAGGCACCTAGTTCTCCTCAGATGATGCCTCAATCCCTCTTTGTATTGACAACATCACTCAAAGTTTTGTCTCCAGATCTTTTATTGGTGAACATAACTTGTTCGGTCCATGGCATCAAGAAAATGTGTTAGATAAGACAAAATCTTTGGTTTAACTAAGGAACAGGGTTACTGACTTCTGCCCTACTCCCATCATAGTTGTTTACCCACCAGCACCTTCCTTATCTACTATTTACATTAATTCTCATTTTCTCCCCCGATACCACAGTGTCTATGAGACACTTTGCTCAGAATAGACAAATTATTCTGGTTACAGATCTAAGCACAGGAAAATCAGCTGCTTTTTTTAAGGAAGGTGATAAATTACTAAGGAAAAACACTCTTCAGTTGACTATCTATGCAATGTGATCCATTTTGCATTAATTTTGTCTTTATTGATTCTTCTAATGGGTCCAAAATCCTGCCTGACACTGAATGGGGGTGATTTGCACTGTTTTGACTTAGTGGGACTAAAAACACCAACAAGGCCAAGATTGAAACCACTTTCTTCTATTACCACACAGTCGATGTCACACCTGAAATGCCTGACCCAGCTCAAGTCAGTAGAGAGCTTGTTTGATGACCAGCGACTGGGACCCAGCAATTCCTTTGATATCTTCTAGAAGATTCAGCAAAACTGGGTGAGAGGATTTCGTACATCTACTGGTACAAAGGGCATCTGTAGAGGAGCTAGATGCTCACCATTTATCCCTTCCCTCTGCTGCTGGATTTTCTGTGTTCTCATTAAGATTTTCTGCCTTTCATCTGGGCTCCTGCATTTCAAGCAGGTTGCCAGCCGTTAGAAGGGTACCTCTTATCTCCCATGTAAATGCAAATCATCCATAAGTGATGGAAGCCTGCATTGGCCAAGACCACAAAGCTTCAATTACAATATTAATAATAGGTCCAAACATGAGATAACAAGAAGAAGCTGCCAATTATTCCAGCCAACAATTGATCAAAGCCAAGAAACTCCTTATATACATTAAGCGATGCTTTGATTGTCCATACCCTGAAAACTCTGAGCCCACATAGACCAGAAGATGAGGATTTACCTTTTTGTGTAATGATTTCTCCAGAACAGAAACTCCCCTGCAGTCCTCTTGCTTCTTGCATAATTTGCCTCTTTCTTTCTCTCCTGCTTTCAAATCTCTCTCAACATTTGCATAGCTTCCTTTGGTTAATGCTCCACCTCTGCAGAGGTCACTTGTTGAAGTGCTGCCGTGAAGCGTTGTATATTAATTCTGAATTTCCATAGCTTTGAAGCTGATATTTTTTCATTAGAATGAAGAAAAGAGAAGTCTCCATCCTGCTTTATACTGCATAAAGCACATCTAAAGTGCCAGCAAAAGCAGCAGGTTGCCAGACGTGTCAGGAAATGTGGCTACGCTGGATACCATCACTAGTGCCCAATGAACTGGGAAAGCCAAGACCATGTCTGGCAGCATTCAAGGCCAGGTTGGATGGGGCTCTGAGCAACCTGGTCTAGTGGAAGGTCTCCCTGTCTATGGCAGGGGGTTGGAACTGGGTGAGCTTTAAGGTCCTTTCCAACCTAAACCATTCTATGATTTTACAATTCTATGGGAAGATTAAGACATTAATGTGAAAGTGATGCAGGGAAGCCTGTGACAAGAAACTGAGCCTCCATCTCAGGAGTCTCTGCTCAGTATTTGCTCTATAGATACTCCATGTAGCCAGGAGACAACAATGCACATTGTCTCCTGTGCTGCTAACCCCAAACAGAAACCCATGATCATTTTTCACCTCCATGCCTTGAGCTCTGTGTTTTTCATGCTTGCCCTGACATTTGCAACAGGGCAGAAACCTGCTGAATGTAGAATTAAAGAGTTCATTCCCAGCTGGTCACTTATGGGAGGCAAAAATGAGCCAGTCCCATAGGGTCATTTGAGAGAAGTTCCTCTCCTGTGCTTTTTCTTCGCTGAAGCTGGACACCATTACCAGTCTGCTTGGTTGAAATAATATCTGTTTCCTTGGAATAGAAACAAAGAAAATGAAAGGAAAGAAAAGGATCAAAAAGAAAACCCCTCAACCAAATAAAATCCATCAAAAAACCAACTGACAAATACTGAATTTTGCTGCATTCACATTGTCTTTCTGGAGTCTACTGAGCACATTTCTCGCATAAATCTTCTATGTTATCTGACTGTTTTTTTCCAGTCAGTTTGACATCAGAAAACAGGCTGTATCTGTTTCATTTGGACTTACTTATTGTCCCAATGCATTTGAATGGTTTTGTCCAATTCTAGTTATTTACCTGTGTGTTTATTGGAGTAGTGGGTGTGTGCATGGGTGTATGAATACACGGGTCTTTGTATGCATGCATATGCATGTGCATGTGTCAGAGATTTAGGGTCAGAGTGCTTTTTTACATCACATATGATATTTTGCCCCATGAGGAGCGTGTAGAAAACGGTAGTGGGTCTCAGCACAGCATTATGTATACACATTCAATACTCCTTGAGCATGTGAAAGTGCTAAAGAGCTCATAGCCCCATCAGAAAAATGCCTGCCACTACTTACTGTGCTTAGGACACGATGCTTTTAATAATCAGGCAGGTATTTACTTCCCTGTGGAAATCTGGCTTAACTGAAGCAATACCTTGGTGACGTCCTGTTTTCTGTATGATGTCCTAGGCCTTTACATTTTCAACTCCTCCAATGAGCAAGTGTTTAACACCTGCCCAGATGCTGCTGCTAATGGAGCTGCAGGCATTTGCATGACAGAATATTCCATAGTACTGACTTGTTCTCGCCTCAAATTTGGCCTTTTACCTAAAGAGCTAAAGATAATAGGAAGTGGTGGTGGTGAGGACTCAGCCCAGGTGTGTCTCTGTAGTCATGGACTCACCTAGCACAGGTCAGGATGCAGCAGCTGAGAGCTGGACACTTGCTCTTGGTTATTCTTAAAGGAAATCTGCAAGGGGAAGAAGCAAACAAAACCACCCAAACCTTACATAGGATTCATCCCCACAGGCTGAGATTCCTACTTTCCCTCTAAATACAACATCTGTCCATTCTGTCCCTATTTAGAAGCTCAAGAAGCTCTTGCAAACTCTTCAGGAGTCAAGAGATGTTGCTTTCCAAAAGAAGCACATAGCTGTGAAGCTACTGGGGATGTGATGCAGAAGGGTGGTCTGGGGACTTCATCTTTCAAGATGACACAGCTCTTCTGGCTGTCATGATGCAAATTTGTCCTCACTAACATGCCAAAGCTACAGTATCTGTGGGACACAGAAGGAGATGAGCAAGGCCCACCTCCATGTGGTGGGGCTTCACAGAGAGTTGTTAGGGTGAAAGGAAGGCAGTTCAGATTGCACAGTTGACTCCTCTTGAGATGATCAGCAAAGAGACTGGAGCACAGCTGAAATCAGAGTACCTCCTCCCCTGAGCCTCTCTTTTGGGTTACTGCCATAACAGCTACTCAACTTGCTAATGAGCCAGTGTAATGAGTGATGTTCATTACTCAAACATAATGCACAATCAGCAGTGAGTCTCTCAGTTGGCACTATTTAGCCTCATATCCTAACAGGATTATCAAGTTTTTAAGGCCAGGAAGCAATGATTTTTTCCATTCAACACGAAGTCTTGTGTGGGCCCAGCTTAGGAACTGTGCTTGTCTTCCAAACTGTCATCTGTAAGGCTTCATAGGTAATTGGCCTACCAAAGGGACTTGCCAGCATAAGAGAGCTTCTAGGCTCAGATACATAGAAGTTGTTTTGGAATATCATGAATGAATATTGGTCTGAGCAAGTAAACACCTGGAGAGGTCATCCACATGGATCCCCTGAGGACTCAGAAGGCTGATGAAAGCTCCTTTGAAGGTGTATTTCTGTTTGCTTGCAAGCTGCTAGGCAGGCACTTCCCTGGGGAGGACCTCATCTCTTCCTGGGAGGAGCAGGTTGGGGAAAATAAGAACTAAAAAACACAACAATAATTTTTCTTTTCTTTTCTGTTGAGATCTTGTCACAACAGACACTCAGGAATAAATATTCGCGTCACTCCTGGGTTCATCCTACCTCGTCTTGGACACCTCATATAGTAACATACTGAGCCCAAGCAGCCCCTTCAGCCACAAAATAAATAGACTGGAGAAAGTAACTTCCTGCCCAGAACTTCCAGGAACAATTACTTTCTCCATATAGGCCTCTTCCTATAGGCACAGTTGTTGTGAATGGTGATTTAGGTTGCTGAAAGGACAAAAGATGTTAGCAAAGAAGGTTTTAATATGATGCTATAGTAGAGCAACTTAACAAAGTCTGATGGCAAGGTTCACTCTATTAGTTACTACATGGAAGAAACATACAAAGGAAAATCAAGTTGGAATCAAGATAGAATAATTTACACAGACACCAGAGATGCGAAAGGGTAAGGGAGACTGCCCCACTGAGTCACAAGGTTCAGAATGGAACACTACGCACAGCTAGGTCCAATCTTAGTCTCAGACTTGGACAACATTTTATGTCTAATGGAATTCTCTATAGAAAGTTTAGAATGATTAATATTGAGTAGCTACATGGACCAGTAACATTGCATTAGTATTACTTCAACATGTTGTCAGTCACTTACCAAAGATCTGTTGAGAATAAGGGGTATTTCTACCTTGGGTAAGAAAGGATCTCTAAGTCTCAGGTTAGGATTTCAAACCTTGAGAAATGTCCCTTCTCAATGGGAGAGTTACGTGGCATTCAATGCAGTTGGAATTCAAGAACTCAAATTAGGCTCATCCAAAGATCTATTGTTAGTAAAAGGTCTCTCTGGCAACTCTGAAAGGCATCCCAGATCAAGGGAAGATCACTTCCACCTATCCATGCTGCCTGGGAGAGAGAGCTTAATGAAAGCTGACTTAAGCTGACATATTTATGGGACGAAGTGGCTGGCTCACAGTCATATTGCATATGATAGGAAAGGTATGCACGAGACTCCTTGTACCCACAACTTTCTTCCTTGATAAATGAGCCTTGGAAAACCCACCCACTATTTATGTGCTAATTGCATGATTGGTGTTTCAAGCTCATACACCTCATGCTCACTGAGTCACTCTGCTTCTTTGTGGATTTTCTAGGGGACTTCTGCTAGAGCTCACATCTTTAGCTCCTTTGGAGCCTGTACTACCCTTTGTTTGGTTAAAGGGTCGAGTGCATCCCAATACAGCAGCTCAGGGGAAATTGCATTTTGTCCCATTTTCAAATTAGTCCCATTTTCAAATTATTCCCATTTTCCAGCATAGCAGACAGAAAGTATGACATCTTACACGTGCAATGTACCATATTATCCACTGCTACAACGTGGTTGTGCTTCCTCTATGTAAACTCATGAGGTACGTACAAGTGTTCCGTGTTTGCTCCATGGATATCACAAGGTCATAGGACAATTCAGGGGGACCACAGGGCGTCCTTTCCAAGCTGAGAAATCAAGTGTCCAACCCCTTCCAGCCACACCATGTTATGACCACAGTGCAAAACAAAACTACCTGTGCATACACTGAACTCCTGCATCCACCACCTCATGACAGTGCTGTTATTTACAGTCCCATGAACACAGCAGGGACAAGTGCTCCCTGCTTCCAACTCCCTTTGATGAGAAGCAGCAGGCCCTACCTCCTGACCCACCTCTAGGGCTGTGAACCAAGGTTTGGGCTCTCTTGCCCTCCCAGCCCATCACCTCATCCAGTGCCTGGTGGCTAGTATTTCCCTTCTGCCTGTTAATGCTATAGGATCATGGTATGGAAGATGTAGAAACACCCTTGTAGGAAGAATAGAAAAGCTCTGGGACTCACCATTAGGTGCTGCTGATGGAAGAAGGGCTGGATCATGGCTCAGAGATGGGGAATCTGGATTAAGAGCCTCCAGGCAGCTGCTGACCTCTGCAATCATTTCAGCTGTTTCAGCATATCCAATTCATTTCAGTCAGGCAAAGAGAAGCCATTACAACCTGGGGACCTACTGGGGTTTGGATCAAGCCTCTAGAGAGCAGCAGCCCTCAATCTGATTTGCCAGACCCCTAAACGTCCTGCATCCTGCCTATGAACCTAAAAACTGTCCATCAAGTAATGGAGCAGAGATCAGGAGATAAGGACACATTTTCTTGCTGGAGTATTTCAGGTATTCGAGGGTAAACACCAAGGAAATTAATACTCTCCATCTAATACTCTACCATCTTTCATGAGTGATATCCTTCACCCCCTCATCCACTGAGCCGTGCTCCTGCTTGCAGCCTGCCTGGTAATACAGGAGGTGGCAGGGAAATCCAGCTGAGGTTGACACTGGCTTTGCAGGTGTGCAGGCAGTGTAGCATCAGCATTATCCTGGCTCCATTGGAAACTATAACCCAGCATCACTGCCTTCAGCCATTACTGCTGCCAGATCTGCCCCTCGCATCATATGATATCGGGAAGGATGCATCAAGGTCTGGTTTAGAGATAAGTGCAGAAAAGCAGGCTGTGCTGAATAAAGAAGGAAATTCCTCCTGCTCTGGAAATGTGCATCATAACTGGAAGTATTTTTGGGGGTGTCAAGAAGCTAAAAGCAAAAGATACACTTGTGGGATGTTTGGCCCTGGGCTACGTATATGCCAGAGTAGAGAACCAAGGTGTCAACTTGTGAGTCCAGGAGAGGTGTTTCCCAGCACCCGGGCGCGATGCAAAGCACATGTGGGGCGCGGGCAGGGCGCTTGTAAAAAGCAGACATGGCCGGAGTTTGCACCTCTTTTATTAGAAATAAGACACATTCATTTTGTGCTCTGAAAACTGTACAGAAAAAAGAACTGACGAACACGGAGAGGAGGAAGGGGAAAGCATGGCATGGGGCAGGGCATGGGAGAACAGAATTAACCGGAGGAGCTGAACAGAGAAAGTTGAAGAGCAACAGTTATTAAACAAACATTGATCTCTGTTATTACATATCACCGTTAATGTCCTGCAAGTCGGCTGGAGTGAATGGGGGAATGGGGAAGGTTGGAGAGAAGAGGCTTAGCTGGGTAAGAGGAAAGGAGGTGGGGGGAAAATAGAGAAAAGAATTAAAACACAGTAGAAAGATATCTGTATGCTAAAATTCATAATGTGTAATTATAATAATTACAGTATCATACAACCTGGCATCTGAGGGAGGCCTTTGTGCTTTCCTGTTTCATAGAATAATCTAAAATCGAACAATAATATCACAGTTTTTTATAAGTAATCACTTTCCCTATTCTTTAAACTATTTGGATTGGTTTTTCTTTCCATCCTTCATATTCTACAGTTACTGGCAAGGTAAATGCCATTAAATATCACCCAGGCGGCCCAAAGGAGAGTTTAAATGGAGGTGTTGTCAAGCCAAACAGCACCTTTTAGTGGGAGAACCACAACTGGGGGCAGTGATTGCTTTGCATTTTGAATCCATTGGTAGTTTTTCCCTAAAAATATTTTGGTTTTGTGTTAATTTCTATTAAAAAGAGACCCAAACACACAGTAAGAACTCAGACCCTGATCAAGCTTTGCTGCCTAGCACAGTCTGGCCACTTACAACCAAACCTTTGCCACCGCACATCTCCAAAGCTGGAAGAGTTGTTCCAAACATCAGACAGACAGTGCTGGGAATGATAAGAAAAATAAAGTCTGCTTGTAATGTTAGTGGCATATTTATTAAATGAGAAAAGTATTGCACAATATTTTTTTGGAGGGGTGAAATGTAGATACGTTGTTTTATGTAAATAATCTTGAGAAATGTTTAATGACCAAAAAGAAACCAAAATCATTATTATTCCTTTTCATGATGAGATAGAAAGACAGTATTTTATGATGAGGAATGTCCTGCTTTCCTGATCAGCTCCACCTCTTCCTTCTTGTAGGACCCCAAACCTGTTTGCTGGCTCTGGGCAGTGGGGAGGGAGGAGAAAAGCCAGCCAGGGGTCAATAACCAAAGCCTGAACTGAATAAAGCAAAGCCAGCAGCGAAAACGCTGTGTGTTCCCACCATCCCAAGCTTTCCATGGAGCAATTTTGCCTTCCACCTTCAGCAGGTGGCATCCTCACCCCATGCCTGCACAGTCCTACAGCACACAAAAGGCATTTGAAATGACAAGAGCCAAAGAAAAGAAAGGTCTCGGGTTTCAAGTTCTCTTTTTATTGAAGAAAAGAAAAGAAGAAGGAAAAAAATAGATTATTTTGTTTGTCTGTTCGTTTGTTTCCAAGTGGACGTTATTCGTGTTGTCAGTTTGTCTCAATGTCCTAAGGCAACATCTCTGTATACCAAATGTCTCCAGGTACATTGGCAGGTCTGTCTTTCCCTCTTTCTCTCTCTGCCTTCCAGGGAGGGGCAGCTTGGAATCAATCTGAGTCCAAAAGCAAGGACAAATAACAGGAAAAACAAAATAAAAAGGATGAGGCCAAAAGGACCTTTGCAAGGCCCGTGCTGAATTTATCTATTTAACAGTCAATGAAACGACCTACATTCTTCTTGTTGGTCTGGTTTTCTAACACCTTCCACCCTCTCCTTAGAGATGGGGCGAGCAGACCTGGGAGGTGGTCCTTTCCTCCGGTGCCTGTCCCACTCCCTGGGGCATGCAGAAGCTCTGCTGTGGAGGGATGAGAGGAGGAAACTCCACCTTATCTCTCCACCTAAGCCACGGATGATGCCACCCCTTCCCTGTCCAGGACCTGCTGTGGGAGTGCCACGATGCCAGGTCACGGTGCAGCACATTGGAGTGGGAACGTCTTCTTGGCCACCTCTTGGCGCATCCTGTCTCCTTCTTTCCCGAGTGAGCTGGTGAGGGAGAGGTGGGGGTCGAGGATCATCGAGGGATGCCACAGACCCTCAAGGCTGGGTCTCCCCAGGGGATCTACAGTCAGACCACATCGCAGCGAGGCTCCAGTGAGTGTCCCCTCTTTGTGGTCTCCAAACAACCTCAATCTTCTTGGCCTTTCGCTGGGCATCCTTTCACACCTCTCTGCAGCAGAGCAGGAAGGCTCTCGGTGTGCAGCAGCAGCCCGAAAGCATCTCTGATGAGGGCTCATTCCCTGCAGCCCCTTCCCACCCTCTGCCTCCTCCTCGCTCTCTTCCAGGCTCACTTCTTTTCCAGTCCTACCTGGGAAAGCTCATGTTGTCCTGAACCTACAGCTACTATACTCTATAAAGTAATGTTCCCCCTCTCTGTTGAGAACGATACAAAAGTTACTCCAACCTTACCAAAGGTTTCAAAAGAAACCAAACATTTTTCTCGCTCGGTTCCGATTTAATTTAATCATTTCTTTAAAACGTGGTTGTGTTTTTGTTTGTTTTGTTTGTTTTCCAGAAAATAAGAGAGTCCCTTTCTTCCCTTTCCGCTCAGACCTCTGTCTGAAGGTCAATAATGTCTTGTCCCACCAGGGGAATGGTGGCCCCTGTTTTCTCCCACTCTACAGTTTTTAGTTCTAGGGGAGACTGTGCCACAGGTTCGATGTCCTTTTTAACCCATGATGGTGGGGACTGGACTTTCCTGATTCCTTCCCAGGGTCTCTTGTTTGGTGTCTGCTGTTTTTCTTGCTGCAAGAGCAGGGAAGTAGCAGAAAGGAGAAAGAGAAAGAAAGAGAGGTTAGTACCCATGTAACAAATACCATTTTTTCAACTCTTTTTCTTATATTTAAGGCATTTTTTTCCTATGAAACTCCTGATGCAAAAGCAGTGTTTCTTGTACTTGGTGTGTAAACTGCCTATTTTCAGGGAGAAAATACAGACTTTTCCTCACTCACTGCTATCTCTATCTATCACCTAACGCCTCTGCATTTTAGATTTCACCTGAGGGTTTTGCCACTTGGATTTCCACTGAGAAACTGAAGATGATTTGAGAATTCAAGACCCTTTTCTACTTCTACCCAAAATCCCCACATTGAAATCCAGATTACAATGAGATCTTTCTGAACATATATTGACTGCATTGAATGTGCACAGCTATTTATAGGCTCTTTAATTGCAGCAAAACATGCTATTTTGCCAGTGAACCCATGCTGTTTGATGGGCTGGACTGTCAGCTCTGGAACCGAAAGCATTTCCATCAGCTCCACACCAAACCTTCAAGGCTTTATCTACCATCGTTAGCCCTGCCTCCCACCAGCATCCCACCATGGATAGCGATCCATAGCATTCACTGTTTCAGCCAATACACACCAAGACAAGGCTCTGGGGAGAGCTGAGGTTCTGTAATAGGAGTGTACTCCTCAGTGTGTATATAACTGGGAGTCCATGCAAAGACGTTAAATCAGTTGTTCCACTAAGATTCTCCCCCTTCCAAAAGTGATGCTGCTCACAGTTTATTACCCCCATAAAACACTCCAGCACTGGGCAAAAAATTACTTCCTCACACATGAGAGGAGCACAGAGCCCTTTTGAGCTACCTGCCAAAAGTAGTGGCTAGCGGAAAGGAAGGGAGAAAAGGCAACTGCATAGAGGATGACAGCAAGGAGATAAGAAGTCTGGGGAGACGGTGAGGAGACAGACATGCAGGTGACATGCAGTCCAGGACATCCAACAGCTTGATGCTGTCACCAAAATGTTTTTATTGAGGAGACATGAAGCCACACGTAGGCTGCATTGGCACGATTGTACTCCAGGACACTGCAGAGATTGCTGTAGCTCCATAGAAAACCTAAATACCCATCTGCTACCTGCTAATCCACACACCTTGACTTCTGATTTTGGTCTCCTAAGAGACTTTTGTACGTCTGCTCTTTAGCCCACCTCCATACTGATAAGAAAGGTTCCGTAGCATTATTCTCAGTATAAGAAAGACAAAGAAGTGCTGGAGAGGGTCTAGCAAAGGTGGTTATAAAATGCCCAGCAGGGACAGTGTCCATCACATCATCCAAGCCACAAACCTTACTTTTCCAAACTTCCATCTTTAATATAAAAAAAAGATTGAAGTCTCTCCTGTATTCCTTCAGTTGCTCACAAGCAGAAGGCTCTGGATGAGGTTATTTGGCGTCTAGAGAGTGGCAAATGTATCACAGAATCATAACCATAGAATCATAGTATGGTTTGGGTTGGAAAGGACCAAATGTACAAACCAGATAAATCTTATCTTCTCAGTGTGAAATGAAATCGCTGTTAAATCATCTTTATTTTGATTTAAAAGGAAAAAATAACTTTTAAAAAGTTATTTGAAAGAAAAAAGAACTGTTTTTTAAACAAAACAGCTGCCATTAGCCTGCCATGATAAGATGCAGCAAGAACTTGCACAGAAAGGCAAAAGCATATATAGGACAAAACACGGAATGAAATTGAGAGTTTCCTAACTGATGAATTAAAAAATGCTTGGCCTGAACAGTTCTTTTGAATGGAAAACCATGTTTTGTCTCCCACACTCACTGTAATGCCACAGGTTTTTTGAGTTACCAGTGTCCATAGCTGTACTATTTAACAGCGAGCATCACAAATGATCACACACATGAAGTTCATGAATCCATCTTTCCCCTCCCTTCTTTGATGGCATTATCCTCCTCCCAGACAAGGTCACAAAGATGCTCAGCAAGGTGGAGCAGCTCTCCTATAAGACAGGCTGAGAGAGTTGGGCTGGCTCAGCCTGGAAAAGAGAAGGCTCTGGGGATACCTTAGAGAAGCTCCAGTGCCTAAAGGGACTACAAGAAAGATGGAGAGGGGCTTTGGACAAGGGCCTGTAAGGACAGGACAAGGGGAATGGCTTTAACTGCCAGAGGGGAGACTGAGATGAGCTCTGAGGCAGAAGCTCTTCCTTGTGAGGGTGCTGAGGCGCTGGCACAGGGTGCCCAGAGAAGCTGTGGCTGCCCCATCCCTGCAGTGTTCAAGGCCAGGTTGGACACAGGGACTTGGAGCAACTGCTTCAGTGGAAGGTGTCCCTGCCCTTGGCAGGGGGTTGGAGCTGGAGGAGCTTTAGGTCCCTTCCAACTCAAACCATTCTAGAATTCTTTACGGCCTCCCTCAGCATCACATTATTCTATTCCCAACCAACCTCTGTTTTAACAGTCCCTTTTTCTGCCACACTCCTGACCTTCAGCCTCTCCTTCATGCTCTGAGGATGCACCCAGATCTGATCATGTACACTAAGCGTGATCAGCAAACCTCAGAGCTATTCTTGTCATGGGCTCCCTTTGTACTACTGAGGGAAAGCAGCTGAAAATCCACATGGGGAACAGAAACTGGGGGTGAGGGGGGAAACCAACAAAGACTTATGAGCTCACATTTACAGCAATGGCCTCTGATCAGACCTGTCATGGGGAACAAGACTTGGAGGTCACAATAATTATTCAGTGGTGATAAATCTGAGATATCAAAATGTTGTGAATATTAAGAGTGGAAAAATAAAGGAATCATAGAGAATGAAACAGAAAACATCACTATGCCAATGTGCAACTCCACTCTGCATCTACATCTTGAATATTATGTGCACTTTGTGGTGTTCTTGATAGAAGGATACAGGGGAAGTGATGTGGGTAGCATGGTTTACAGCCATGAATAAAGTTATGGGTATGTTCTGTAGGACGAAAGATAACCCAGACTACATCCTTTCAGTCTTGAAAAGAGATTATGGATGGGTGTGAAAGTGTTCTATGAAACTCTTAGGGGCTTGCTGATAGTAGGAATGGGCTACTGATGGTAGGAACCATCTCTTCCAACACAAGAACTACAGAACACAATGAGGCATCAAGCATTGCCTGGCCCAGAGTGAACCCAAGGAGTCAGTCCTGTACGTACTGCACACAGTACCCAGCCAAATTGCAGAACACCTTTGCACATCTCTCTATTGATGCAGAAAGCTTCCAAAGCTATAAAAGTACATGAAACACTCACAAAAGCAACACCCAGTCAGTACTATGAAATAAAGTGATGCCGTTCTTCGTCAGGGAGCATTTTTGAAGATGCACTACCAAATCCTCATCCTGCTCTTCTATTTTTCTGAGCTGAGATGGAGAGGAGTCGGGGCCAGACTGGCCTTGCGTCTAACCCTATATGGCTGTTTCTGTCTAGATTATCACTGTGATGTGTTATCTAGCTATGACTGTGATGAGTTTAATGATTCCAAAGACGTCTATTTACAGTTAGAAAATGAAAACAAGCCTCAGAAGATCAACAAATGGAGAGGGAAGGCTTGTTTTTAGTTTCACACTCTCAGAAAGGAATCAGACTTCTTTGGTGATGATGTGAGTGGTGATGCTACTCAAGGGTGGGATGCACTGCCTGTCCACCACAGAGCTCACAGAGCTGCACCCGTGATCTGAGCATAGGTGCAGAAGGATTCAGTGCTCTGGGCAGGTTGAATGCAATCAGCGAGGCTGAGCTCTGGCAAGGATGCTGAGAGAGAAAAGCAAATCTCCTCTTGGCAAGGGGCACCCTGGGAAATGGTAGCATGCCTCTGGAAACAAATCCCTTTTTCTTTCCCCCCATATGGAAAAGGTCTTTATTCGGTCTTGGCCATTTGAACAGCATATAGAAACAGCCACCGGGCTCATGCTTTAAGCCTGGCATTTTCTTCCAGACCCACTGTGGGGGTCTGAGCAGTCCTTGCAGACAGGAGGGAAAACTGAGCTATGCACTGAAAAAGAAGAGAAAACCTGGAGAGAGGGATGTGTAATCCGGCTGTAAAAGGCTCCAGTGCTGGCCCAGGGCCTGGAGCCTCAGAGACAGCCAGGAATGGTCTGAGACAGGAGCTGAAAGCAGTGGAGGCTGCTCTGCCAGTAACTCACAGACAGAGCCATTACTCTGGCCTTACACAGCCCATGAGTTTCTGGCTGTTTGAGAGGGAGGAAATGTTCCTGCTTGGTGCCAGGATGGCTGAGCTCTGTCAGAGGGCTGGGAAAGCAAACCCAAGGCCGGGCTAAAACATACTTCACACTAAACTGGAGGTCTTTATCACCCTGATGGCGTTTGGAGTTTCCCTCATTCAACCGTGGCTTTTGTTTCAGCTGCACACCTTTAAGGCAGAAGCATGTGGGACAAAAGGCATTTCAGATGCAGCGCCAACAACACCCCCAAAAATCCCTAATAACAAAGACAGATGCAAAGTGTGTTGGGATAATCCACACAGCTCTTTCTTTCTAAAGCTAGCCCTAGGTGACTGCAAGAACTCATCTGCACTGAACTCTGGTTATGGAAGGGTGATGGTGGTGATGACACCTCCCTGCCTCTGTGTATTGGTTCTGTACTGCCTTCAAGGGTCCAGGCTGGCTGCATCCAGAGCATCTGAATCCCTGTGCAACTCTTACTCAGGACCAGCATCAGTGTATTGCATTAGTAGGGCATGGAAGACTGACTGACTGCTCTAAGACACAGCTTTCATTTCACACTTCAGTCAGAAAGGATATGTGTAAGCTGCATCTCCTTGTGTTTGTTTTGTCAGGTTTTGTTTCCGTGTTCACTTTTGTGCTTGTTTTTAATACCCAACTTTATAGTTACCTTGAATAACCTGAAGAGGAATTCAGTGCTTTCTACAGAGTACTTTGGGATAACACCCCTAGAACCAGCTACTCCCATGCTGTTTTCATTGCCTCCAGTGTCAACTTGAAGGATATTTCATGACCTAAATGGTCTCTCCCTATGACATCGATGACTCTAGGACCAGAATGAAGTTATTCAAAGGGTATAGCAGGGAATCTGAAATATAAATGTGGATCATGCTGCATAATTCAACTTTGGATCAACATCGACGAAAAGTGATTAGAAAATGAGAAAGATGTTCTGGGTTTTTACAGAATGATACATTTTCCTTTCCTTGTTTCAAACAAGTAGATGCAGTTCCTTCATTTTATGCTACTGAACTACAAAGATAATATTTTGACTTTTCATTTAGGAGACAGGCAAAATAAAAGGAAGTGGATAACTTTTCCAGAATTGCATTTATGTTGGAAACAAAAGGTTTTATCCTGCACTGAAGGAAATCAGTTGGGAAACTTAAAATACCCAACATTTTAGATTATAAAGATATATTTTCTCCCTCTGTATTGTTTGAAGGTCAGATGATCTAACCTGAAGGGATTGCTGTTTAAAGTCTGGTGCATGACCTCTATGCACAGCTAGAGGCAAACAGGCCTTGAATCAAGTTGGTCCTTCATAGACACTTAGCAGCTCACTGCACTGACAATATAGAGTAACTGATGCCTGATACTTGGGACAGGAGGTATCAGATGATCTACAGGAGAAGGTGAACTTCTGATTGATGGTATATTTGGACACGGGGTAGCTGACAGACAGTTTATGGCTGAATGAATTAAAGTTTGATGTCATTTTCATAACAGACTTTACTGCAGTAATTATTATACTTTATGTAGCATTCCTCCCCATAAATGTTACTCTAATGGGTCTTTTAAAAGCTGACAGTTACTAAAACCTTTAAGAAGCGCAGAGATTAAACAAGTGGCACAAAGGAGATACCACACCTGTAAGATGAGCTTCCCTTATAAAAGGACACACAGCCAGAAGCAGGAGAAGTGCAGACTCAATGAGGAACAAACCTGAGCTTGACACAACCACCACTATATGGGCTCCACCATCCCCAGCCTCAGTCTATGCAAAGTGATTCCCATGAACAGGAGCCAAATTTTCCCACTTGGGAGCAGGAGCTCCTCAGTGATCTGATGAAAGGACAGATAGAGAGCAAGCAAGGGAATTAATTCTGTCAGGCAGAACACAGAGTCACAGCTAGAAATGAGCTTCAATACTGATCAATAAATCCTTTTTTCTTCACAGTCTTTTAGATGTCAAAGCAAGTGCTGGTGGAATGTGTACATCCTGCAGGTATCTGAAGACAAAAATCAACTTAAGATGAGAAAATAAGTATTCAAAAAGGAAACACTAAGATAAAAAAAAGAAGAAATCATAGAAAGTCAGAAAAACATATATCTTTTTCCACTGGGTTTTGGAGCATGGGTTTTCTCAGGAGCAACAGAGATGGAGGAGGTGACCCTGCCCCTCTATTCTGCTCTGATGAGACCCCACTTGAAGCACTGTGTGCAGTTCTGGTGTCCCTAACATAAGAAGAACACAGAGCTGTTGGACCAAGCCCAGAGGGGGTCACAAGGATGATTGGGGCTGGAGCACCTTCCGTACGAAGACAGGCTAAGAACATTGGTGCTGTTCAGCCTGGAGAAGAAAAGCTGCGTGGAGACCTCAGAGCAGCTTCCAGGGTCTGAAGGGGGCTACAAGGATGCTGGAGGGAGACTCTTCATTAGGGGCTGTAGCGATAGGTCAAGGGGTGATGGGTTCAAACTGAAGCAGGGGAAGTTCAGGTTGGATATAAGGAAGAAGTTCTTTACTGTGAGGGTGCTGAGGCACTGGAATGGGTTGTCCAAAGAAGTGGTGAATGTTCCATCCCTGGCAGTGCTCAAGGCCAGGCTGGACAGAGCCTTGGGTGACATGGTCTACTGTGAGGTGCCCTTGCCCGTGGCAGGGGGTTGGAACTGGATGTTCTTAAGTTCCTTTCCAACCCAAACCATTCTGTGGTTCTATGATTCCATGGGAGTGGATTTAAGAGCTGAATTACAGAGTTCAGATCCTGTCTGTGAGCACCAGAACAGGGCTCCAGCCAAAGTAAAAGCCATTCCACTTGCAGAGAGCTGAACATGGCAAAGAGCTAATAAGCAAGAATGAGCAAATGCGAGGAATGTGCAGAGCTCTGCTCAGTACCGATTTTGCTGACCTGAGCACAAGTAAAGAGCTACTGTATAAAATGAATGCAAAGCCAAATGCTGGCAAGAAGAGAGGCATACGTGTAACTCAAACTTCTCTAATGGAGCTGGATCAAAGGACTCCTGCAGGGGAAGGCAGAAGTGTCACTTCCATCGCTTTCAAAGACAAGGAGAAAAAAATCCTTTGTTTCCTTTAAAGCCTTCAAAACCTCCATGTTCATCCCATGCAGTTGCTGAGCATGTGAACCCTTCCTGTTGTTCAGCCCAAGCACTGGAATTTCTTTAGCCATTAACCCACAGGGAGGAGCAATGTTGCAGATGCTTTACCCTGACAATATAGGAAAATACTTCCCATGTGGTACAAAGTAGCTTGAAAATAGCCATTACCCTGCTCTAATGTGAGGAGCTCTCAGCTACAAGAATTTAGACCCCGGGAACTGTGTGCATTCAGGAGGAAGCAGGGAAAAAAACTACGTATTGAAGCCTACAGTCTGCCAGGCAAAGGGCAGACTTTTAAATGGAGAATGAGGTTTCCAACAACAGGATTTCTTTTTGGTAGCAACTGAGTAGATAAAGAGCAATTCAAAGTGATGGGAATGATTAGGAAGGCAGAACTCTGCCTTCTGAGTCAGTCCAACCTAACATGTCCTTATGCATCCATTTGGGCAGCAAACTGTGCCTTAAAGCTGTTCTGAGGAGATATCTACAACCCAGATGGAAGCCTCTCACTAGTTAATGTAATCTCAAAAATGAAGGTTTGGTGGATCCCAGGCACCAAGAAAGTTTTAATTTGAATCACTGAGGATGCGGTGTGAATGCCTGGGGTTTTCTGATGCAAATTGCCCTTGGTTTTCTCCAAGCCTTTGGTTCCTTTCATGCTTCCTGGCTGCAAATAAGCTGTCTATGGGATAAATATTCAACACACACAGCTCATTGAGTTTTCTGCTCAGGGTCTACACCAGCTTCCAGTTTGGTTTGGGATAAAATGGAAGGGTAACTGTACAAATTCCACTGCAAGTCATTTGGGAGGAGGTAGCACAAACTAAACCCATCTGTTCCTGAGATACTTGGTTTAGATTCAAAGACTCTTTAGGTGGGCAAACATAATCTGCCCCGAATTCTCAAAACTCTGCAACTTCCTTTTGAGTAAGGGCTGACTTTTCATGAATCATCCCCATCTTCCTTGCTTCATCTGAAGACTGCAAGAGACACAATTTGCCATAGCCCGTGGTAAGGTCATTTAGAGAGCTATTAGTGCATTAAGAAAATGACTTTTCAACTTGGAATTGCCAGGTCTTGCTTAGTGACATGGTTTAGTGGTGGACTTGGCAGTTCTGGGGTAAAAGTTAGACTTGATTATCTTAAAGGTCTTTTCTAATCTAGTTGATTCTATGATTCTATTCTATGACTCTATGTGAGTTTCTTAGTATCTTCATTCCTTAGCATAGAAAAGTTAGCTAAGGATGCTCACGGAAGTTATTATGATTATAGTGTCTACATCATGCATTAGTTCATAAAGTCATAAATGAGTGAGACCTCTTTTATTCTGCAGTGGCGAAGTGGCCTAGGCTTGAACGCAGCATGTGTGCACTTTGAACATGGATCCTGCTCACAATATGAGTTTTATCAGTGATATCTGAGTGTGTTTCCAATAGGAGTTTTTATAGTTGTACATATACAAGAAAGAGCCTTCACATAAGCAAATCTGCCAGCAGACTTCAGAGATGATCTCCTGCAGAGGAGGAGCTGAGCTGAGAAAGCAGGTTAATGGGCAGTGATAGTGTACACTGGGATAGCTGTTTGCATAACTCAGATGTGCTCTGGTTCCAAATTAAGGAGTTCTTGTTTGTGTCTTTAAAGCCGGGTTGGATGGGGCTTTGAGCAACCTGCTCTAGCGGAAGGTGTTCCTGCCTGTGATAGGGGGTTGGAACTAGATGATCTTTACGGTCTCTTCCAATCCAAACCATTCTATGATTCTATGAAAGTCCATGTCACATGGAAAAGATTTCATGGGAAAAAAAAGGAAAAACCCAAGTTTGTTGCCCAAGAAAGGATAATTCTGTATAATTGTCCTCTGAAGCTCAAGTTAGTTCAGTATTAGCAGTGTGCTTTGCTTTGTAGCAAAATAACTGCAGCAAACACTGGTGCCAGAGTCATTCCTGGAAATGCATTGCATATGGACAAGATTCAGACTCTGTTGGCATTCCAGGCAGTATTCTGGTTCTCCTAATTGCCTACCTCTTACATATCATCCTGGCAACATTGCTCATTAGTAAATTGATGACAAGTCAACTGATGGCAGTGGGGGCACCTTAATTCCAGCAGGATGTGAATTAAGGTCCAAATCTCTGCTGTAGATGTTCTGATTTGAAGACTGACGTATGATGGCCAGCAGCCATGTATACTTCCACCCTGCACCCTCCAGTGCAATGGAGTAAAGAGGTCCCAGGGAAGGACTCCTCAGCTGCTGGGTGAAGGGAAAGCAGAATTCATCCCCAAACCTGTCTCCATGTCTGCAGGATAAGAACAAGCCAAGCAGTATTGTTCAAGGCTGCCTTTACTAGGGATTGGGTCACTGTCACATCAGAAATGCCCTTCAGAAACAGACCTTGCAAAGGAAGCAAGCTGATCAGTTCAAACATGTAGGAGTCCCTGATTGTGTTTCCAGCTCTGCCATTAACCACTCTGGGGCAGCGGGTAAAGGGCAGTCTTCTTTATCTTTCAAGTGTACACGGCAGTAATCCAAAGTTTCAGTGTGTCAGGATAGTTAGAGAGGAGGAATATGTGTTCTGGTACAAACCTTCAGGCCTTGCCTGAAGACCGCTTAGAAATAATGTTTTACCACTAAAGCTGGAGAAATTCTCAACAGTAAACACATGGGATGGCTGAATTTTCAACCCCTTTTCCTAAAAGAGACAAAAGATCTGTTTCTTTCTCCTATTCTTCTGTTGGTGCTTCCTGACTATGTAGTAGTTCAACTGATAAGAACTATCTGCTTAGTGTGATAAGGTAATTGGTTTTGGCCACTGCACTGAGGTACAGAGAGGACTAGCATGTACATCAAAACTCAAACCACTCCCTAAGTACCAGCACCATTCCTAGCAATTCTCAGAGGAGGTTTGCCCTGTGCAGACATTTAATTCAAGTCTCAGTAGCACCTTTCTGACCTCAGAGTTGAAGAAAAGAGGTACTGCAAGATTAGGAAAAGAATCATATCCTGGAAGGGACTAAGGACAATGGGACAGGATGCCAGGAGAGGCTGGGAAACTACTAGGGCTGGAGAGAGACATGGTAGCATGACTTTGTGGTTGCTTATTTAAAGGGGAAATCAAAGATACAGCAATGCAGATGGATGGATTAGACCCAGTAAACTTCTGCTCTATGATGCTAGGTGTGAAAGGGTTCAAGGCAATTCCAGGACTCTCATGACCTTGTTCATGCTCACAAGGCAAAAAGTTTCCTATGTGTTTGGATGCATACATCACGGAAGGGTTTGGGACAGGTCTACAATGCTCTTCAAGGCAAAACAAAGTCAGACTTACTCTAACGTTAGTTTTATCACTTCCACCAGAAGAAATACTCCATTGTTTTATAACCTAAACATACATAAAAGAGAAAAAAGAATCTTTTGTTGTTACTTTAATCCCTGGTATCCTCAGTTTGCCTTCTTAGGGCACGCTGAAGATGAGGCATCATTTCCAGTGGAGTCCACAACAACAAATGGTAGAAAAGGGAGTGAAGAAAGCTATTTATTTTTCTTTGCACTGCTTTGGATGTTTTTAAACCAATACTGACTTGGCAATGCTGATCTTCATAGGCTCCCCTCTTTCGGGTTACATCCAAGGGAAAATCAGAACTTGAAAAGGATTCAGTCAATACGCAAAGGCCACCTTCACAGCTTCTTGCCAGCAGTTCAAAGCTCTTTGATGATGACACTGGCAACTTTGATTCTACACAGACACACCCCTGAAATGTTTAAAACATCTCAATCTATAAAACCCTCCTGCCAACATATCACAGATTAGCATTTACACAGTATTTAAGCATTTTTGATTTTACAGCTGTGTCATACCTAAATAATAGAGAAAAGGCTGAGAGATGACATTCAGTGAAACTGCATTGGGATTCTGGGCCACCACAGGCTTTTTTGATCTGAATCTGCCTGCTAGGTTCACTGTCCCTCTCGTTCTGTAACACTGAACATCCCATAATGACATCTTGCCACACACAAGTTGAATTTGCTGGGACCACATTGCTGGAGCTCAGCACAGCAACGGCAAGACCATAAGCACTGAGACACAGGGGAGGTGCGATCAGGTTGCCCTTCCTTATCTATCTGTGCTATCCACATCAACTACCACACAGGCTCTTGATATCTGTTTCTAGTGCCAAATCTTTGCTCTTCTGAAAGGCTGTAAGGTCCTTCCATCAGACTGCCTCCCTCAAAGTCTCTTCTTGCCCTGGAAGTTTGCTTCTGTTGACAAAAGCCATGTGTAGGTGATCAGCTGCCACAAATAACCTTATGCTACATGTAATTATCACATAGTCCACAAGAAGTGCTCCCACCACCACAGCTTAAATCCCATTGCTATGGCTTTCCTAGATAGCTGTGCCCATCACCACTGCCTTGGCCTCCAACTTAGCCCCTGTAGAAGGGGAAGATGATTCCTGCTGTCCCCTCCTTCTGCCCTCTCCCATTTCCACCTAGATTTCCTCAAGGCAGCTCTAATTTCCACTTCCTAGCTACAAATGGATGAATAGATCACTGAAAGGGAATGCAAAGAACAGATACAGACTCAAGGAAAAAATCACAATGACGACAATAGAGACCCTAATCACCATCAACATGCATGAAGGCAGACATACCCCTTCTGGGCTGCTGACTACTCTATAGATAAGCTAGTGGTACCTCTGTGACCCTCCATATCCTTTGTGGTGCGCACGTACTTGTTGCTACAATCATGGGTAGAAAATCAAAGCAAAGTATTCAGTGAGAGCTCCAAACTTTCCTGTTTCTTGCCATGCTCCTGCTGGCACTAGAGGTCTCTAGGAGATGATGGTTCTGGAAGTGTGTGACTAACCTTGCTGTCCGTTGTTGGAGAGTCCTTCTCTTTCTCTGCATGCTGGAGTTTTCTGTTCAGGTCTTGGAACATGTCTTGGTGACGTTTTCTTGTGTGCATGATTTTCTGAAGCAAACACAAGGGTCACAGGTCAGCAAACCCTATTCAGCTGTACAGAAAGAACATATCTGTCCCCCAAATTTACATACATTATTAAAACCTATCTCTGTCTCCCTGCAGGTACAATCTGATGCGCCTCAACTGCCTTCAAAGTTTACTGAGGAACTGGTGTAGCACTGCCTTTGTTTTCAGGATGAGATGGTGGGAGAAAGTGGAAAAGACTATTTTCTGATCTTATGGTTACCCTAAACCTGCAACTTCCAACTATTTGTGCTGCAGAGTTGGTGCAGTGTTGTACCAACTAGACCTCGAAAGCTTTGCTGGCCTTCTTTAACTGATGCTCGACCCCATTCCCATTCTGTTCTCAGTGTATCTCCTTTCAGCTTACCTAAACATGTAGAGTTTGGATACAAGAAATTCCATCACAGACTATTCCACAATTTCCTTTTCTTTGCATTTTGATTCTTTGGCATTTCACTTCTACCTCCTTGTGCCCAGAAGGAGAGGAAGAACCAGTTTCTATATGGACTTCCCTTTGCATGTAAGAGGATGAATATGGCTTTCCTGTGCTCTGCTAAGTGCTATATAATTGAAGAAGGTGGCTGAAATATTTTGGACCAGTTTGAAGTATCAGCTGGGATGTACCTGACTTGCCTCAATTTCAGACCAAGCTCCCAGCCTGGAGCTCTGAAGTGATTCTAGCATTAAAGCAACTCTTCCTGAGCCCATAATGTGACTCTGTTTTGGAATAAGCTAGCAGCTTTGAAAGGAAAGTTTAGCTTTGCTGCAAGGATGTCACAA
>JAOEHX010040296.1:22069-36480 GCA_025448015.1 Bolborhynchus lineola | reverse complement strand
GGATCTTACCTACTTAAGAACTAAGTGTCTTGTAGAAGGAAAACATCAGGGCGGAGATTTGTTTGTTTCAGTGGAGATAATACTGGTTTGGGCACTGTCAGGTAGCTTGCCTGTCTTCCAGTCGCTACTGCAGATGTGTGTGGGCCTCCTATAGGCTTGTGCCACATCTGCTATCTTGGCACAGGGGTCAGGGATACCTCAGCACTCCAATGGCTCAATGTGCCTGTGTCTCTGCAATGGAATGTCTCTCCAAGCTGCTGCCAAGCTACTGCAGCACAAACTGGCAAACCTCTCCTGTGTTTTATTGTCTTGTGCTGATCTCCATGTCTTCAGCAGTGCTGTCTCTCGAATACTTTGTAAAGACATGCGCCTTTACAAAATAGCAAGTCTGTTTCTGGTATTTGTTTTCCCCCTTTTTTAAATGTAAGTACTATTTTCTGTCCTTGCTTTGATATTCACTTAAGTTGATAGGTGTATTGAAAATTCTTCCTGTCCTCTCTCCTTATACTCCCTGCTCATTTGTTTTATCCCCCTCCAGTCTCAAATGAGTGGATAAATTCACATGCTGTATCAGTTTCTGCTTTGTTTGTGTTGCTGACATGGTAACTCTTTCTTTCCTGCGCTCATTCCATCACTCACTCTGCCTTCACCCTGGTGTTTACCATTGTTTTGGGAAACAGGTCCAAGGTTGTCTCATTATATTTGCAGGCAAGTTTGCTTTGATATCAGTTTCTAAAAGTCCACCTCTGGCTGTACCTATGTTAGATGTTTCTCTCCTTCAGTTTATATGTCACTTGGTAAACTGCTTGGGTAAAGAGGGAATGGTGAAGAAATTAGAGAAACTCCCTCAAGAAGCCAATCCGTAGGCTCTGATAACCGAGGAAGATTGTGTAATTCTCATGCTGAACAGCTGTTATGACTATCAAAAGGCAGAAGTTTTTGACTGTAAAGTTTTCTTACAGTTAAGTTTTAAGCTGAGCACACAAACTGTCTATGTGGCCGCTGACACGGGAAGTTTTCCATGCCAAAAAAAGAGCCTTCTCTTCTCAGAGAAGTACTGCAAAGCAGACATGGAAAATTGTGGAGGTCCTAAATCTAATAGCATACTGATCCCTACAGCTGAGATCAAGGCAGCTTTCACTATGTGGCTGCTTCACAGCGTGTACTCATTTTCTTGTGAAACTAGTGAAGATTTGTGTTACATACTGCAGAGTAACCTGCTCTTTCTGGAGATAAATACCACTTGCAGTGAAACTTACTGAAAAGGCAAGCAAGGCCTGTGATGATGAGGGTTTTCTCCATACATGTGGTGCAGTCATATGGCCTGGGAAAGGTGGAGAACACCTTACTGGGCAGGGCTGTCAGGACTTCCCTCTGAAGTCACAGCCCTTCACCCTCCCTTGGCCACAGAAGGGAACCTGCTGCTACGTGTGGAGAGGGGAAGGAAGAGTTACAACAAGGCCACGTGTAATACACAGATGAGTGTGTGCTAGTGCCAAAACTGAAGCCTCCAGGCAAGAGGGCACCATGTGTGAGGAACAGAGATGCTCCGGTGCTCCTGGAGATGAGACAGCTTCTGCTGCTACTTGAGGAAGGAAATACAGTGGAATTTTGCAGCTCTGTCCAGAAGAACCACAAAGGGAAAAAGTCAAGCTGTAGAGGGGGAGAGCAAAGCCAGGGGAAGGGCTTGAATAGCTGTGGGTACCCAAGTTTGGACATTTGAGTTTCTCAGAAGAACATGAGTCTTACTCAAGCACCGTAGTGCTGTTCAGTCTCCTTCGCTCCTGCAGTTGTTTATCTGGAATAAAGTTTTTAGGGTAATTATACTAACAATTTTAGACATGTGTAAGCAAGGTGTGTTACAGCATCTGCAGCTTGTTGGATCCCGGTGCCCATGTCAGGCAGATGGGGGATGGAGCCCAGCCCATGTCAAGGAGTTTTGCCCCATCATCTCACCCACAGCATGGGCTAGTGTGGTCAGGGATGGAGGTGGGTCGGGGGGAGGCTGGAGAGCGTTGAGGAGCTAGCAAGAATAACCCTGGCATGGAGGTGATCAAGTGCCAGGAGTCAGCTTAGTGTGGGGAGGAATAGCAGGGAGCTGAGAAGGAGCAGGGTGCAGCCTTGCTGGTGAAGGCACCTAAGGAAGGGCTGAGAATCCCTCCTGTGGGAGATCCCCGAAATACATGGAGAGACCTTGACTGTTGACAGCTAGAGCTGCGGAGGTGCTTGACGGAGAAAATACCTTGGTCCTGCTGGTAGAAGCGTCCTGGTTTCTTTGTGCTTCTACTTTACCTCATCCTATTTCTAATTTAGGAGGTCGTGCTTGTCCAGATGTAAGACATCAAAAGCAAGCTGGGGTGTTATGTCTCTGGGAGTCCAGAATTAGCCAATCACAGCTTCTGTGTGGTGGTATAAGGGCCTAATTTTTAAGAAAGCAGTTTGTTATAGGAATGCCAGGTTTTCTAGACTCTAAACCACAAAGTGTTGATGACTGGGGATGGACTGTGGTAAGGAGGGGTGGGAGAGAAAGAGAGGGAAGATAAATGAAGAGCAACTCACTTCCTACCAATTCAGGTACTACTGTTTCTTGTGAACATCCATCCTTCCTCTTCTCCGGCAGCCAGAAAGGGGAGCTTTGCCTGACCCTCCCTTCTTCTGCTCTTCATCTGCATAGAGAAAATGAGTTAGAGAAAGCAGGGTGGGTGGGGGCATGGAAGAAGAGGAGTGTAGCACAGGAAGCCTCAGTATTTTTCTTCATGTGACTGTTCTGGGGAAAATGGCCTACCTGTTTCTGCTCTGGTCTGTCAAAGTTATCCGTTACACTTCTAAAGCAATGTCACTTAAAAAGGGAAGCGGCAATTGCGGTCTCTTTAATCAGCTTCTCACCACGTGTGGCAGTATCCTAGATGAAAACAGAATTGCTTTCTCTTCAAATTCTAGCCCATTCTCTCAGTGTTCTGACTCTATAATCCGTGCTGCTGCTAGAACAAAGGGATTCAGCTGATACACAGGCATATTGTTTTCCATTAACAAATGTCAAACCACTCCTTTTTCTGACTGGATTAAAAATTAGACCTCTGTACCTGAAGACCACAGTTGTTTTATTAAAAGCGAGGGGAGAAGGGGAGTAGGACTCCCTTGACAAGGTGTAGAACAAAGAGTGAAAATTGCCCTACCTGCAGCGTCTGTTTCCATCCTTTACTTGGAAGTAAACATAATTATGGAGGAAGTGGCACATGAAAACACGATTAAGAAGAAAGTGGCCCATTAACTCATCTACCAACTCTTCTGCCACACTTTGTTTTTTAAGCAGTAATGAACCATGTACCTTGGTGATAGACATCCAGAAATTCCAGACTAATAGCTTTGCATCACATGTGCAGCAAGTCCAACTTGTTCTGAGTGCACTGAACCTCCTATGAATGTGTGGATGAATTGTGCATGGATGATAAACCCACTGCATTTAGGACATGCAAGTGTCATCAGCTTTTGCATCAGACCTGTCCTTTTCTTTCCTTTGCCCTTGAGAAAGAGGGAAGAGCCTGTTTGGTTTTGATGTGTTAAAAGAGCAACCATGCCAATCCATCCTTATGAATGAAAGGAGCAATTTTGTGTTCCAAGTCAGCTTCTGAGTTGAAAATATAATAACAGATAAGCACTTAGACTCTTTGGTCTTGTTAGCTATTAAAAATGCTTAAAAATCAGTTATGTTCTATCGTACTAGTGGGTGCTCATTGATTATGTGGGATTAAGGGTCAGAAATCATTTCTGAAAGGATATAGACTTTGAGGAGAGCTGAGGGAAACTGATTTGTCCACTTCTAAATTATAATTTGCAGAAGACAAACCTGAAAAGGCAAATCTTGTTGCTTATGGGTGTGGTTGGGATTTTTATTTGCCATGTCCAGCTCTTCCCCCTGTTCCTTAGTAATTAAGTCTTCTACTTTAATGGATATGCTCTGAAGCCCTTGATAATGCTCTGGTTCTTCTTAAAAATGTATGCTATAGAGCTTAGGGAGATTAAATGTATTTAAGAAGAGGCTGATAAAGATCTTCTGGAAGGTACATGATTCATTTTAAAGCCTTCTGCTTCAATCCTAGTGCCCGTAAGTGAAGCAGTAAGTGCACAAACATGATTTAATATCATGCATGCAGAGTTTGTGTCAACAAATCTTGCAGCAAGTTGTTTGTCTGCGCATTGCATTAACCTGGATATCTTTGCCTGAGTCAGCCTAAGGAGGCCTCAGCTATCCTTTCCAGCAGCGGAGATGGGGCAGTAACCACAGAGGGACAGTGACAAGCCTCTGTTTTCAACCAGCAAATCTGTTTGCAGAGCGAGCTTCTCTCTGGCATAATAAGCCATTTCTCACTTCTGTACCTGGGTGTTTCCTGTGTCACCAGGTGCTTTCTGCACACTCTAGGAATTTTGCAGCTCCAGCACCTCAGTTGGTTTGCAAAGGAGAGGGATGAAAAACCACTTAACTATCTGTAAACTCAGTATGATAACAAGTTAAATTACTGCTCTTAGAAGTGAGGGAGTGTACTCAACAAAGTCCATTACACTTGAGTGCATACACTATTCCCCAGACATTTAGTTAAATCACCAAATTTCAGGGCCTTTCTTGGTCTGTTCAAAGACTTGAATAAACTTTTAAAGGCTCCCGCCCCTTCCCACCCCACTGGGAACTGGAATTGATCTGACAAAATCTTCTACAGCAGCAGGGTTATGCCAAAGTTTCACATTTGTAGGATACCAATAAATCAAGTATTGTTTGGTGAAATCATCTCTCCCAATGTAGGCTACTAAGCTGAGAGCAAAAGAGGGAGAAGAAGAAGCTTCTTTGTCTCCCTTATGCAAAACTGTGGTCGTTGAGCTTTTAGAATGCAAGTATCTTTGTCAGGTGAGGAGTTTGTTTTGTATTGGGTAACAATACTAAAGAAATTTTAATATTAATATTAAAATTCACATCGAGAATTCACATCCAGAAGTGAGCACTCAAACTGCGGTTTATAAAATGTACAGAACAGGGTAGGGATGTTTCTAAAACTGCGTGGAAATCTCCCACCTACAGAATTTAGCATAATTCTTGTGGCATAAAGTCCTCCCTTCTCTTAGTTCATTTCCTGCCTCCAGCAAGCCTTTTGAAGACTAATTTGTTTTTCCTTTCTTACCCCTTCCCACCCCTTTCATTTCATCAGGTGGTTTCTTGCAATGTTGTGGGAGATTCCGTTAAGTTTGTTGTCACTGTCTCACCCACTTCGTCCACGGCTGCAGAAGGTCAGTCGTACAGCGTGAAACTCTCTCCACTTCATTTGCAGGTAAAGTGTTCAGTGTTGTTCTCTCTTCCTCCTTTCATTACATCTTAACCCACAGCTGAGTTGAGCCTCCTGTTTGCAAAACACATACAAGCTCATGTTAACTGTGGTAGAATGTTTACTAGTACAATAGTTTCTGTGTGGAACAAGTGATAAGTTGATAAATTGAGCTGCCTTTTTGGGGCACTGTGGACACGTACCATTTTGGGTAGACTGTTTGAATATATAGAACAACAGTACCCTTTTTTGACTAGCAAGTACTCTCAAAGCTTAAGTCATTTCTGCCTTCTTGGACTGTTACTTTGAGTTTACTTACTGAGAAACTGGTCTCATTCTTCCTTTGGCAAGGCTTAGTGTGGAACTTAACTTTCAGTTTCTTTATAGGACACCAGAACACTCTCCAATAACTGCTTTCCTATCCACAGCTTCAGCTCTATGTGAAAGACAGAGGAGAAGATGTCAAAGTTGACTGGCTCCTCATTAACGCCAATGAAACCAACTTTGAGATCCAGCCACTGCAGGAGGTTAGTCAGTAGGTTTTATTTGCTGTAATGGTTGAGAAGATGGGTCTCAATCCCTTCAGTGCAAAACCCAGTGTTAATGCTTTTGGTTAGCAGTAGAGGTGTCTAAAAGCCACTGTATCAGGTGAGGCTAGAAGAGCAAAAATGCCTGTACCCTTCTATTACCTGCCTTCAATAGAAGCATGGGGCAGTTACCTCTTGGTAACACTGCATTGAGCTGCTTCAATGAAACCTGCTATGGCTCATCCAGCAAACTCCCACATCTCTGAAATCTAGGAGCATTTCTCAAGATTACTGAAGCATTACAGATAAACCAAGTCTGTGTCTGACAGACAGATGACTTTGCAGATATTTTTCATACACAAAGGTGTGAAAAATGTATTTTCCTAAATATCTTCTCTCAGAGCACTTCAAAATAATGATAATAGAAAAGCCAATTGTAATGGTATTCCCATCAAGGTAGTTACAAAGTTGTTCTTTCATTAACTTGAATCAGTTTTGAAATTAGGCAACAATAGCTCTGAAACAAACACCTCTGAAAAAATACAATTATGTAAGGAAAAAATGGATGATCTAAAAATGCCTTGATGCTTATAGAATTGTGCCTTATCTTAGTATATAAACACTGATTCATTAAGGATTTTTTTTTACTGGGACATCGACTGAAAGATTTCCTTCATGACTGAGACTCTTCTGTCTTTGACCCTTTGGAATGTCTGGGGATTTTTGGCACAAACATGATGACTTAAGCCTTTTTTACAACAAAGAGTGAAGACTTGATTGTGTTTTGTGAAGCTGGTTTTCTGAATGAAGGCCCCATTAAAAAATAGGTTTATTGTACAGTAAAGCTGCTTCTGAAGCCCTTGTACTAAGTGACCTAGAATTGTAATAATTTATGATTATAGTTTCTAAACGCAAAAACGTGGAACTCATAACTGAAGACAGATGACTCTTTCGAAGTGTGTTTTAATGTAGACTTTACTGTGCACATGTAGCAGTGTAATAACAGTCACAGGTTTGGGTGGCATGCTGATTACCCACATATTGAACAGTCATTAAGTACTTACTGACAAATGCAGATGACTCTGGTACAGTCACTGGACTTCACAACCTGCTTTTTGGGACATGCCAGGGTTTCGGAGGAGTTGCAATTTGCTGTGCTTTGCCACATTTTTAAAATGCCCTGTAAAGTTCTTAATAGTTAGGGGCTTTATTTTCACTTTGAAGTTTCTATTAGCACTTTGGGAAGAGGGGAGGCAATAAACAGAGAGCTAAAGCCTGTGACCAATCTACACTTTAGAAATTGCTTCTGCTCCTAAACTTAAATGTCAGCTTTTGTGTCGTTTCTTCTTTTGGAAGCAGTATTGTGCTTACAAATAAGTACCTTTCACTGATTGTGATCATCTACACAGAGGTTTTGTCTTCAGCCAAACACAACCTATTTTCTGTTGATAATAGCTAGGTGAACCTGAGTTGCATTTAGCAATGTGGCTGACTGGCAGGGCTTGAGTTTACGTGCGGTGACTTCATGTCCTGCTGTGTCCCAAGCTGGGCATGGTAGTTGGCTGTATGCCCTTAGCGCATGTCAATCCCAGAGTAAAATGTCTTCTCTTAAGCCTTTTTGGTTGGCAATTAAGGCACTGTGGCTTGCCTTTTAAAGGGGGTTATGATGGAATGTTACTTTCCAAATAAGTATAGTTAAAAATGAGGTTGGGCTGACAGGAGGCTTTTCAAACAAACTGCTTTCCAAATAACTATGGAAACATCAGAAAATACCTATAAGTAGAAGTCCAATGACTGTTGTTGCTGCTGTTACTGTTAAATAACAGATATCAGATTAGGTTGATGGCAAAGCAAGAGGCAGCTGGGATTTTACAATTGTCAGTGTTCTTCATCAGGATCTAGGTAAGGGCAGAGGAGGGAAATTGCCTCCACAACAGTCAAAACTAACTGTGATTTATCTGCTTATTTGAGTAGTACAAGTAATTAAATGATTGAAACTGAGGCTGCAGACAACCTAATTTACTTTAATATTTTTTAAAGTGAAAGAGCATTATCTGTAAGTTATAGAAACATGCCACTGCCTGTTTCCTTGGTGATTGAAGGAGCGCAGTGCGAACAAAGCAGCGTTTCTTTGGGACTGGTCAATGCTGTTGTATGTTTTGAAATACAAGGACCTGTCATGAAAGGGCAGTTAGGTAAGAAGGCAGTGAAACAGGATTTTTGTACACAACATTCCTGGGATTTTTATGAAGCACCCTGAATATTGCTATAACACTTGAGTAATCGGGAAATGGCTGTTACTCCAAATCTGTTTGACCTGTTGTGCAAGCTGCAAGCATAACCTTTAAGGGTGCAGAAGTCATTGCATGATCATTCCTCTAAACCTAAGAAAGAACTGAGGCTTTTGAAATGACAAATTGCCTCTCGTGCTGAGAGCTCTCTGTAATGGAGGAGTGTGGTGCAGCGTGTCCAGGGTGGCAGAGCAAAGCCTGTGCAGAGATGAGGTTGTTTGAGGCCTTCAGCTGTTGCTGCCTTGCAGCTTTGATGTGCTGCGTGGCTGTACCTTTGTGAGTGAGCTGAAAGCTGGTGGTACGCAAACAGCACTATCAGAGCAATCTACCAGGATTAGGCCTTCAGTCCCTCACTTGATCTCCCTGCTCATGCAAATTGGCTGTCCTCATCACCAGTGTGTCTTGTCTTTGCAGCGGGGCGTCATTTGTTGGCCATAGAACAGCAGTTGCTGGCATGCTCCCATCAGATAGCAGCATGCTGAAGCGTACCTTTTGTCTGCTTTTCATTCTCCAGCTATTCTGTGTCTGGACCTGTAAATTTAATTCCCTTTCTTTTAAAGCCTTGTTCTGGAATAGTGAAGTCTGTCAGGTATAGTATCAGGTGAGAAAACACAAATGAGTCCCCGTGGTTTAGATCAGACCTTTTTCTTCTACTTCAATCTTTTATTTAGGAAAGAAACCTCATGGAGATTTCTCCTCTGCTGCCTTCAGAAGAGTTGGGTATCAGTCTGCCCTTTCTGTGATAGCTTAATTTAAAAATGTACTCCATGTAGGGAACTGAGCAGAAGAGACTTTATGAGGAGCGTGACAGGGGAAGCAGGCTTTATACACCTTACAATTCATTGTGTGAAACAAAATCTGTGGTCTGTTCTGATCCTTCAGGGATTGTGGTGCTAAGCTCAGATTGCCATGAGAGTTTTGAATGGGCGGATGTACGAGCTGCTCCCCAGAGCAGCATGACTATCTGTCCGTACAGTGCACTTTTCAGCAAGGTTGAACACCTCCAAGAGGTGCTGTAATATTTTTTCCAGTGCAGCACAGGATTAGCTGCTTCTCATCTGTTACAAGCTGGCATAACTCCCATTAAATCAGTGGAACAGAGCCGATCTGCTTACCTGATGACCTGATCTGCTCTCTTGGAGGAGTGAAAGCAACATGCGAACTTTAAAACATCATCATAAAATGTAAACTCTTAATGAAACTCCTGATTTTGTGGCCAATAGCTCTGCCTCCTAACTGTGAACAGAATGTAGCTTTTTCAGTGTATATTTCTAGTTTATTGTATAATATAGAAACATAATTAATTATTTGAATGATCTCTTGTTGCATTTTGTTGTTAGCAATAGAAATCATGTCTCTCTCTCTGACAAAGTTAATGCTCAGTAGCTGTGGTGGTTTACATATAACAGATTAGTATTTCCCTTAGCATCTTTCTTCTGAGTTTTGAGAAGCATGGTTGTTTGTTTCCTCTTAGGGACAGACAGCAGGGCCATGTGCAATATCTGAAACACTCAGAGATGTTCTGAAGAACCTCTTTAGCTCCGTTTCTCCATCTGTAGTGTTGAGTACGAAGCCTGCAGATATAAAGGAGGTTCAGGTAAGTCTAATTCCTAAATTTTTTGAGAAGTGTCCTTCTGCTTAGTGTTTCTATTACATATTCATGACTCACAAGTGAGTAAGTTTAACCCCGTTTGGTGATCAGAAACAACTGGCATGTATTCTTTAAAACAACATAGCCTTTGGGAGTGAAGGCTTTGTGATCATAACTCCCGGATGGATTATCTGTTGGTGTTACACCCTATCACACGTTTGCTTCCCTATATCAATGTGACAGAAGTTTAAAGTATTTGGTGTTTGCATATGTGTGATCCCTCGTGCTCTGCTTGCTTTTCACAGAATGTACAGAACACAAGCCTTCTCCCTCAGGGCACTAGTCCTCCTAAGCCTCCAAGGGCTCATGAACTCAAACTGCTAGTGAAGAACATTGCAGTAAACCTAACTGATCACAGTGCTGCAGGTAATGTAGCCCATGCATTGCTGCTTGTTTTCAAGCAGGATTTTTCCTTTTGGATGAAATAGTTTGAAAGTTCTGGATTTCAACCTTCTCTCAAAAGAAAATGTAAGAAATTGCCATACTCTGAGCAACAGGCTTAATCATGCTTGTACAAAACTGTGTATGCTTTGGTTTATTTGAATATTTAAACACCTTGATCTTGTAAACAAATCCATCATTGTTGAAAGCAAATTGACTGAGCATGTTTATAACATTGGTTGATTATTTTCTGGATTTTAGTTTAATTTCTAAAAGTTATCAGTTTGGGTGTGACCAAGATGAGGGGCTCAAATCCAACTCTCTGTTAACCATTAGCAATGACATTGTTTTGGTTCAATGTAACCATATTTTTACAGCTGATTTACTTTTGAGCAATTTGCTGATGTATCTAAATCCTTCCTCCTCTATGTAAACTCTCCTCAAAGGTGGTGTTTTGTTGTCAGGGGTTTTTTTCCCCTAGTAAACTACCTCTGCAGGTAGCAGAGGGAGTACCTCTTGCAAAAGGAGAACGAAGCCAAAAAGGCAGTCACTGCAAGGCTGCAGTGTTGGTTTTGGAAAGAAGCACCAAGCCTGTCTTACAAGTATTCAGACTTCAGGTTCAAGCACGCCTCCGTCACGACTGAGGCACGAGCAGGCATGTTTCGGATTTTGTCAGCGGACATGCAGATTTAAGGCTCTGTTATTTATGGTCACAAAACGATTCCATAACAGCCTTTTAATGGAAGCTTGTGGCTGCTAAATTGGGCAAGGCACTAGTTTTGGATAAAAATATCCTACTTGCTCTACTCCTTTTTTTTTTTTCAGTTAGATGTAATAGGTTTCTGCCCTGGAGTCTTGCATAATGCTGCTTTGCTCATTCTGGTTGGAAGTGATTCCCCAAAAACTTTCTTCAGATTGTTTTTGTAAAAACAGACTATTTTTAAAGCAGTTCTGGAACTCTTTGCAATGGAATTTCCTATATAAATAAAACTGCGCTGGAAACTGTAGACTGCAGGAAAGCTAACTCAGAATTTGTTATGACTCTACAATTTTGAAGTGCAAACTACACTTCTCAAAAGAGCAGATCATTTTGTCTACATTTAAAAAAGTCTTGAGATGAGATACCTTTGTGTGCATACAGTGCATGCAATGGAGGTTTCATCATATGGGAAACCTCTCTGCCTCCTCGCTGAAAATGAGAGGAAAGGGGACAATTGATGTGCTTTGTTTTGGGGACCCAGATATTGGGGAGCAAAATCACCATTTGCTATCCTAAAAGGAGATGGTGGTTCCCTAGCAGCTCTGAGAGTGTAAATGCTTTGGAACTGCATATGAGAAATAAAGCTTCACAGTGGGGTTTAGCTGGTACACTTGAAATCCAGTGGAAATACTGCGCAGCTGGGAGGATGCTAGCTTCTAGACATAGCTTGCCGCCTTTTAATTATTGTTCTCTTATCCTGGTCTTGTCTTGCAGCAATAATTGCTTACCCTGTTGCAACTGTGAGACTCCGTAAGATGTGCAATATTGCAGGCTAACCTGCATAGATATAGGGAGGGCTGGGGAGGGTTTTTTTGTCTGGCTTTATCATTATCATCCTATAAACCATGGATGCTACCATGTTTAATAGGAGCCTGTGGCTTTCCTATAGGTACGTTGGTTCAACTGGTGAGTAGCAGAACTGGTCTCTGCTTATGGGTTGTGCCCATTGTTATCTCCTTAGTTTGTGTATGTAAACAAAGATTATCCTAGATTTAGTACTTTATGGCCCACAGTGCATCATCCAGGGCAAAAGTGACTTCTGCTGTTAAGGAAAAAATTGTTAGTTGTGTATACCAGGGCAGAAATGCTGAAATACCATGTTCAGTGGCAGTCTGTTGGTGGCTTTAGTGTAATTTCAGGCAGAACTATACAGGTGTTTCTACCCCAGGGTGCTGAGCTCTGCTGGCAGCAAGAGCAGGCTGCAGAGACATATGGCTAGGTTAACAGAAAACCTCCCCGAGTTCATTAACTCAGGCTCAGCTCGCTGTGGAAGCAGCTAAACTGCTTACTCCAGGGTTAGCTTGGATCCCAAGTAAGCTGTATGCGCATAGTGCTTTGTCTCCTCTAATAACCTTGCCAGGCCCAAGCGGTTTCTGTGTCTGAGACAGGGCTCATCACAGCCCCAGTGCACCACCAGAGGACCCCTGAGAGGTGATGATAGTAAATACAACACTAGATTCTTCTGGAGAACTGGCAGTAGCATATCTTTTGTTTGCTTTACACACAGCCAGTACTGATCTTTTTGCTGCTTTCCTTGATATTTTGGAATGCCGTGACTGAAATGATTTCTGATGCTCTGAGAGCCATAGCAAATAAATCATTTTAAGAACACATTGTGCAAATATTTCCCCTTGGAGTAGCAATATAACTGCTCCAATATGCCAATTTGCTATGCTATCAAATTCCAAAATCAAGGTAGAGATAATTCTGCATCAGTACTCTAAAATGCCATGAACTTGTTAAAAACCACAGTCCACAAAGCCAGTGTTAACTAACACTACTGTCATCATTCACTTTCTAGGAGAAAAAGCTTGCTTTGATGTTCAAAGAGATGACTGTGACTGTGGCCAGTAGGAACTTTGAAAAACCTCTGTTTTTTTTAAAGCAGCTGAAAACAACTTTACTCCCTCCCTGCCTTGCATCCACACCACTACCTCCTTGCTGTCCACCTCTGTCACCCCATCCTTTTTGATCTTTTTATATCTGCACAATGTTTGCTTCATGACAGAATTTAACTCAGGTTGTCATGTTTCGCACTATGTAGAACAGTGCATAAGACAATCTTGACCATTGCCATTAATGTAGGAGGTACGCAAACTGAAGGAATCAGTTTACTCTGTGTTAGTGTTTGCAACAGTCCGTTCAAAAACACAGTATGTAATGAAGGGAGTTCTTCACTTTCTTTTGTAAGTGTGCCTCTTGGTGGTGAAATTTTAATAACTGGATATTGATTTTTCTTGCCCTTACAGGCAGCACAAACCTGGTGTGTATAGTTCAGCTGAATGACCCTATGCAGAAGTTTTCCAGCTCTGTAGCCAAAAATGCTGCAAATCCCTTTTGGAAGGAAGAGTTTATCTTGTAAGTAACGTACCTACTGAGGGTATTTTTACAGCAAAGCATCTTTTTTTACTTAAACTCTCTGAGGTTTTTGAGAAAAGAATGGCATTTTGAAATACCCTATTAGGTGATCTCAGAGAAATCTGGAGCTGGCAGGGACTTCAGGATATCTAATTACCCTCTGCATGGATATGAGATCAAATAGGTGTCTAGGTCTTCCCTGGCAGATATATGATTCTAGTAAATGACAGCAGTAACAGGCGTAGTAAATCACCCTGTGCTTTCATAAAGTGCCAAAAAATGTGTTAGCAAAGTTTTGAAGTCACTTTACCTTGAAAACTGCATTTGAGGAAATCTGTTGTGTCTCCGTTCTTCCCAAGTCAGAAATATAAATGTGCAAGAAAATAGACTAGCTAAAAAAGTTATGGCTGTGATTAAAAAGGGAATATGAGGCTAACTACATCTTTTTCTGTAGGACAAAAATTGCACTTTTGGCAGCCTCCAGGGTATCCTGTGATTCATACAGCTTCTGTAAATAAGGTCAAAAGTGAAGAGTTCTAAAACTATTTTCATTTCCACTTCTGTAAATAAGGTCAAAAGTGAGAAGTTCTAAAACTATTTTCATTTCCACTTTCTAGCACCAGAGCACAAGTATCTGGAGGCTTCTGTATTTTATGAGTTCAAGAAGGAAGGGAATCACTGGTGGCAGTATGTATCAGAGGGATGTTTTTCTATTGGCTTTAAACACATGCACAGGCAGATAGAAGCACCCTTCCAGGGGAACAGGGGTAGAGATGCTGCCATACAACATACTGCAGACAATGCTTGGGGTTTTTTTCTACCAGATTTTTAAGGTGAGAGGCAATTCGTGCATGGTGGAGTCTCTGTAGCTTTCGTCTCCTATCTCGGTTCCATTTCTCTCTACAAATACATATAAAAAATATACATTTCAGAGAGTAATGCTGCTTCGTTTTGTGTGATGTTTTTATTCCCTCTAGTTACAGCCTGGCATCCACTATATCTATTCCTTCTCTTGCAAAGCAGAGGCTTAGCTTGCAAGGAACTGAGCGTGTATTCATAAAATCATAGAATAGTTAGGGTTGGAAAGGACCTTAAGATCATCTAGTTCCAACCCCCCTGCCATGGGCAGGG
>JAOEHX010040296.1:11607-21969 GCA_025448015.1 Bolborhynchus lineola | reverse complement strand
TTCCCTGGGCAACCCATTCCAGTGCCTCACCACCCTTACAGTAAAGAATTTCTTCCTCATATCCAGTCTAAACTTCTGTCTGTGGTGAGTGTCCTCTTCCTCAAGGAGTGGTGTGCACTTCTGTGTGCTCCTCCTCAAGTTGAAGGTGGAGTGAGCAGTGCACAGATCTTTTCCTGCCTCCTCATCACAGTCTGCTGGACTTCACATGTAAATGTTATGGAATGTGCACTGCAGAAACGGGAGAATTGAGGGAAGAAGCAACAAGGGCTGTAAGGCTCCAGGATCAGTCATCACAAGTTGTACAGGACCTGGAGAATACCAGGCCCCTCTGCATGTGTGCCAGGGATGGAGATGATTAGAAGTCCCTATAGTCAACAAAGGAGACATGTTATTGTAGAACAGCGCTGAAAGGCCTCACCTTTTTATGTGGTCTGATAATTGTGTGCACCTGGCTCTTAATCCTGCTGTCAAGTCAAAAACCAGCTGGGAAGCTCTCTTCCTTCAGACACTTGTAGTCCAGTGACCTACAAGGTCTGATTTTAGTTATAAGGACCTACAGCTTTTGTGGAAAGCCACAGATCAGGCAATGTTCTTCTGTGACAGTGTGCTGCATTCCCATCAAAATGTTAGGATTAACATGATGCTGATTTCTTCTCCGTAGTAGGAGGCAAAAATAAGCACTTCTGTAGCAACTTTCTATTCTGGAGTATCTCAAAGTGCTTCAGCCACTGGGTCTGTGAATCACTTCAGCCATCTGTTGGAAGAACAGCATCTGTGCTTGGTGTTGCAGAGCAGACACGTTCACAGCAGTTTTGGACAGGAAGTCTGTAAGAATAGTACCCTTTCCAATTGAAAGTGCAGAGAGAGGGCAGGCAGGATGTGATTAAGTTGACTGGAATTCGGCCTTGACACTAGGGATAATGCTGGGGTTTCCATGCTGTTTTTCCGAAGTGCATGAGGTAAGCCTGGGGACTTTTACAGATAGGTGATCAGGATTTGGCTGCATACCTTCTTTCAAGTTCACATCCTCCCCCCTTTTCTTTATTCAAAACCAAAACCACCCACCAGTCTGAAGAGTGGTGTACTGATCACTGTGTCGGGCTCTGCTTTAGCTTCATGTGAAGAGCAGCAGTTGTACCATCAAAGTGCTTCCTTTCAAGTTTCGGAGGTGCAGGAGGCAATGGTAGTGTCAGGGGAAAGCTTAAAACCTGCTGCTGATGTCCCACAACATCTAAAAGAGGTGGGATGCCAAGATCACACCATCCTGAAACACAGACAAAAATAAAATACGTATATGTATGCCCTTAGGACTTTTGGCAGAACACCTACTGAGGAGGTTATAAGCTTATAAAAGCAAGATTACTGAAAGGTTTCTCAGTAGGTACCCCGTTTGCTTTGCTGGCTGACTTAGGCAAAGGTTTTGTATCTTTTGTCTAGTTCACCTTGTGAAGTACTGCTTATGCCAGTAATTCTGTTAGTAGTTCACATTGGTTTTGACACACAGAGATTTGTTCTTGTTACCTTGTAACATCCTTTAGTTTTATTTTGGGAAAGTAATACTGACTGTTCACATAAGACTGTAACTACTTTTATTTACTTGCATCTATCCTGCTCTTGCAGAATGCTTTCCTGCTCTGACAGGATACCCAACAGCTATGAATGGGTTGTTGATTGAACCTGTTCCAGCATCTTGACTTACAGATTTGATCCTGCCAGGAAAAAGATAGCTCCTTAGTGCTGTGGTTTACCAGTCAGACTGGGGACCATCATCAGCTCGAAGGGCAGTGTTTGTCAGCTACTGGGGAGAAGGGAAGTCTGTTTGAAATTTTTGGAAACTGAACTTGTGCGACAGTGCTGGTGGGAACCAGGCCATGGTTTTCTGACTATGATACCTTTAGTTGGTCTTACCTGAGGACAGAAAGATGCTATGCATGTGTCATGGTCAGCAAGTTGTACTGCCTGGTTTAGTGTAGGCAAAGAAAAGTTAGGGTGTTGGCAGCCAGAATGGGTATAGGGAAGACCTAAGTGGGAAAGAAAACCTGCTTGCCTGCAAAGACCTAATATAGTTCCATTTATTTCACAGTGAACTAAGTGCCAAATCAAAATCATTGCAACTGCAAATAGCAGAAGATGGGAAGCTGGATAGTAAGTATTAAACCTGAATTATTTTGCACTATCACCTTGTGAGCTGAACTTTGATATAAGCTGTTTCTTATATCTAGCTGGCTGTATTGCCAAACACTTAATTGTCAGATTTCTGAACCTGCATGAAAGTGTAGCTGTATTCTGCTGACTTGACCTGGTAGTGAACTTGGGCATACCTCAAGCATGGATCTAGGCAGTCCCTGGGGGAAGCATAACTGTGGAAGGGCGATCAGCTGAAAACAGCCAGCCAAACTTGCATGAAATGGACAGTTTGGGGAAAGTTTATAATACTAGTATTTCTAGATATTTTCTTTTCTTTTAAACATTCTGCATATACAAAAAAAGAAGAATGGCCAGAAATGGTGGCAAATAAGTAATGTTTCATGTCTCCTTTATTTCCTGTTGCAACAGTACTATGCCACGCTGAGGAATAATTGTAAAGTAGAAAGAAAGATGTGAAAACTCCCATGTTTGTGCCCTGTGGTATAGAACCACTTCAGTTCTTGTAATTAGCTGCCTGTGTTCTTCCTCCTCCTTTCCCGTCTTCTTACCCTTAAATATACTGACAGCTCAGATGTGCACTGATTTTGTTGACTTTATTTCTTCTAGGTCCTTTATCCACAAAGGCGACTGTACCTCTAGATCTGTTCAGGAAACAACCTTCTGGCCAGCAAAGTTTTGCACTGAACAGCAGGGCCAGTGAAAGCAGCCCAGAGCCAGGGCCTGGGCTGGGATCCATTAGTGCAGAGGTACTGCTGTGTTTGTATGGCTTTATAGTAAATCTTTTACTCTGCAGGGTACTCGCAAATACTCTCATCTTGTGCTTTGGACTGTCATTCACAGTGTGGTGCAATCTGTAGCTGAATTAGAGTAGAATATTCAGATTGCACAGTATTTGTATCTATCAGAATACTTAGTTATTTGGCTCTTGAACCTTAGCAAAAATATTAGAGTACTAGCTAGAAATCTTAAGTCTCCTTGCTTGACTGTGCTTCAAAGGTGACTTGTTTTGTTCTTTTCCTAGTTCTCTTTTATAGAACCCAATGAACTGAAAATGTGGCAAGTACCTTCTTCAGCGCTGGCCACTAAGATAGAAAAGGATCGCACTGTGATGCCCTGTGGGACTGTGGTCACTACTGTAACTGCTGTGAAAACCAAACCTCGTCTAGAAGGGAGATCATCCCCATTGAGTACAGGTGAGGAAGGCCACTTCTTCCTGTGCTTACTCTTAGGGTTATGCATGGGGATCAGGAGAAGTTTGGAGGATGGAATGTCAAGAAAGGCACTGTTTTCCAGGCTTCCCTGATGTGTCAGAGGGGACGCATTGTTTGTATGCTTCAGAATCAGGATTTTAACTTTCACAAAACCTTGGTTTTATATGAGGAGTGCTTACTGCTCCTTTTAATACAAACTGTAAAACCTCATGGTAGAGTGATAACGTAGAAGAACTTGGGTTTAGTATCAGACTTGTAGAGTGTTTTCTAATGACAGACCATCCTGTGCCTTCTAACCTTGATCTGTGTTATAATCCCTAATGAGGATTGGTGTTGTCTTGTGCCAGTTTTTTTCATCGTGTATTTCAGGAGTAGATTCTCTGATTCTTCTTGGGAAAAGCATGGAAGTAAAACCTCTGAACAGTGTGAAGTGAAGTAAGAAAGAGCTGCATTCTTTTAAGTTGTTAAAGCAGATCTTTTACTTGAGTGTTGTCTAGCATATTACAGTAGAATGCTTAAAAACAATGAAGTCCTACCCTTCACAGGTCTTCTTGTGTCTGGTTACCATAGAGCATGTGTTGGCAATTTATGATTTAAACAGGCTTTAACATTGGTATAATAGATTTTTATTAATTTCATAATAAATGTCTTGAGTAGCTTAAATTATCCCCAAACTTGGTCCTCAGATTCTCCTGTGAAAACTCCAGTTAAAGTGAAAGTGATTGAAAAGGATTTCTCTATTCAAGCTATCCATCCTCATGGTGCTCCAGTCAGCAAAACTTTATCATCTTCAGATACAGGTAATAGAAATGTTCAAAGCTGCTAATAAGAATATGTCTGTGTCTGCTGCACATGGGATTAATGTAATCCTTTTAAAATAACAGCAACCCCACATGGCTACTGCCTCTTTCCAGGCACTGAGATGCTTGTGTTAGCAAGTATGGTGGTGAGGGATGTAGCAGTCTTGCAGTAAAAGTCTGGCTTGAATTGGTGATTAAACTTACTTATTTTGTATATATAACAATGAGCTGTGGTTTGGAGAGGGGAGGTGACTGCAGAAAAGCCAGTGTGTCTTTTCTCTTGCTTTTGAATGAAGAGTTCTCCTTTATAAAGGCATGGGAAACACTGCACAAAATTAAAACGTTGTGACACTTGCCTCTAAGGCCATTGTGATGTCCCCTCTGCCTGAGGAGTAAGGAAGACTGAATTCTCTTCCTAGCCCTGCCACGGGGCTTTTTTTTTGGGCTAATGCAAATGTTTATATCTTACTGTGCCTGTTTGTTCACCTTCCTAAGTCATGTGGCATACAGTTGAAGTGCCTTCTGTGTGTCAGGTGGCATTGGTAATAACTCTAATTACAGATCACTTTGACTGTATTAAACCTAATTTTGACTCTGGGGTATGTTACCTTTTTGAGTCGCAGCTCTGAATCCTCGGGATATTTTTCAGTCATGTGTATAGTCACCATTCGATCTTCCTGTAGCCCCGTAGGCAACAGTAATGAAAGATGTGACTCAGTCTAGCTGCAAATGGCACATGGTGTGGAATTCTGTTTTCTTTGTACATATTTGAGGGGAGACTGGACAATCTGGAGATGATCTAGATTGTTCCTGGCACAGTCAGAAGGGTTTCTGAGAGACAGAAATGAATTGGCCAAAAGACAGAATTCTGGGGGACAGTATGATCCAATAGCTGTTAAAAACTGTAATAGCACTTGAGTCTTTCCCTGCCTCCAGACTAAGAAGTACTCTGATCCCATGAAGCACTGTGGTATTACTAAATCAATTTAGGAAATGTTAAGGTAGCGCTAGACTGCTGAGTTAACTCTCATAACTGTTTATGATATTAAACATAGCACTTACTGGAAAACTCATCTGAAGACAATTTAGAGCACACTGATATGGACAGTGTTTTTAGGGGAGTGTAGGGGAATTTCTGTGGAATGTTTGTACAATACAGCAGGAAGAATTACTCATTAGAATGAAGGTTTAACCCAGATTAAAGAAATACAAAGGAGCTTTTGGTATAACGATAACTTAGGCAGTAGTTATTACAAATATCATGCCAAAATAGCAACAAGGACTATAGAAAAGATGCTGTGGCCATGTCATAGTTCTAAGAGATGACAACAGTAAGAATTAGCAAGTGCCACCCATGCTGTCCTGGATGCTCTCTGCTGTGCCTGGAGGCTTTGCAGTGGCTATGAAGATGGCAAAGTAGAAGTTTATAGTGAGTGTGCAGATATGCATGGGCATGTATACCCCTTGTGCACACATACTCTTGAGTTCCAAAAGTATCTGAGATACTTGGTGGAGCATAATTATTGAGGCCTTGTCTTTCATTGCATTGATGTCACAGTAACAAAAGACACTGCTGAGTTTAATTAACATTGGTGCTATTCCTGCCTGTATTCCTTTGTTGTTAAAACTCTTACAGAAAAGCCCACCTCAAACAATTAAATATGGGGATTTTTGTCATGTTAATTTTCTCAGCTTTATTTATTCCTAAGCTTGATGAATTTGGTAGTGTATATTTTCTGCTGTGCTCAAAGTACTTGCATACCACATGCCAGAAATAGCCATGCTTAAAAATAAACTTGTGCTTGGCACTAAAGAGGATTTTATAAAGATGGTTTTGTATTCCTGTGCAGTGTTTGGAGGGGAAAAAGGTGTACAGATCATAGGCTTTGGAGGCAGTGGATAAAGAGCAGAGTGACTGCCATTTTGCCTTCCTTGTCCTGTCATATTGCCAAGCAAATCTGGAAATGCTGAGAAGGGTGTCTGGAAAAAAACAAAACAGCTACCTGAAGAAGTAGTAATACAGGGCAGCTTTGTACTGTGTTAGAACTATGGCTCTTCATGACTGTCATACCTGATGCTCTACCCACTGCTGCTGCATTACAGTCAGTGCAGTATAGCAATACACTGAAAAAACTGGATAGTTTGTCTGTCTATGCTTCCAAAACCTCCCATGTGCAAGGGTTTGTAAGTGCAGCTTAGTTCCCTTTACTCAAAAGAATGGGTAACAGAAAGACAAGACTCAGTGGCTGGGTAGTGAATTGGAAGGTGTTTTGGTATGCTTCACGTTTAAAACATTTCTGCTAATTCATTTGAATTTCATGTCAAGAACAAACTGCCTCTTTTTGCTCATTTTTTTTTTCCTGTTTTTCTTTCTTCTCTCTGAAATAATGCTTTCATTTCAGAGCTGCTGATATTGAATGGCACCGATCCTGTTGCAGAAGCAGCCATTCGGCAGTTAAGTGAGTCTGCAAAGCAGAAACTGAAGTCTCCTAGAAAGAAAAGCACCATTATCATATCAGGGGTCTCCAAGGTAGAGCAGAAAACAACACTTCTATTTAATGCTTACTACTGTAAAGTCTTCGCTCCTGCTGTCTCCCATTCAGCAGTCGCGGCAGGATCTAGGTCGGTGTGCCAATTTGTTTCAGTAGCTGTTGCAAATTAAGCGAAATCAAAGTGGGTTTGTTGCAGAGGGTGTTTTGGGATTTGATTGTTAGATTTGACAGCCTGAATAAAAATGTATGGTAACCTTGGATGGGAGTGGGATGATTAGGGATTTGGGAAAACCAGTTTAGATGAGACCAGAGATTGTCCTTCTCTGTGTTTTGGCAATGGAGGGAAGAGGCACAGAAAAAAGTATGAAAGATATTTTGTTTCTTTCAAAGTTGTTAAAACTCTCTGAAAAAAACCCAAGTCCTCTGGACTCTGTTCCAGAGGGAGGGCAAAAAAAGACTTGCCCATGGTATGTAGCATTCCTCTAGACTTTCTTTATCCACAGCCTCAATCTCCCATCTGATGCTTGGTGCCTGGCTGTGTTCCTTTCCCTACAGGCTGCTGTATGCACATTTGCTGTTAAGTCTCGCTGTTATGTACAGGACCCATAAAGAGCTCTGTGTGAAAGGCAAGTCAGTGAGCATGGGTCTCCTCATCATCCCTGTGCTGTGATGAGAGGGAAAAATGAGCATCAGCTGCCATAGTGCCAGGTGTATCTGCTTGGGAGATGGAGGCACTGGGACTGCATGGATTTGTGTTTAGCTGATACAGCTGACACAAGTCCTTCTTCAAGATGAAGATGGGGTTATTTTAAGTACCAAAAGTTGTCTATGAATGCTGATACTTCATTACAGCAGCACATGTAGGAAGGAGTCCCATTATTTGCAGTGGGGCTGGGCTTAGGTGGGAGACATGTACTTAATTGGGGTTTTTTTCAGTCATTTGCCTTTAACAACATGATTAAAACTTGGCTAAATGCTCCTCCCCTTCAGTGGAGCTAGGAAAGCTTCCCGTGGCTTTCTGATAGCACTGAGCAATACACATAAAACTGTGAAGAAAATAAAGGATTTTTTTGCAGGGAGGCTTGTGGGCTTTTTTCAGCAGAGTGGCTTGTGTCAGTGTTGTCTCTTGTTTTCACTGGACAGACCTCCTTATCTCAGGACAGTGAAGCTGCACTGATGATGGACTATGCTGCAGCCATGGACAGCTCCTGCAAACGAGTAGATCCACCCACTGTGGGGGAAGGTGTTGCAAAAGTCACCTCTGATGAAAAGCTGACGTTAGGTGCTTCAGAAATAGAGCCCGAAACTGATCCACAGCAAAGTGCCCATAAGGCTTGGGATTTGGAGAATGGCAGCCAGCAGTGGGACACCAACACACTCTTAGACCAAACCTGTGAAGAAATATCTGGGAGCTCATTAAGTGTTTCAGAAACTGGGAGCATGAAAAAATCTAAAGGTATGTGATTCTTACCTCTGCTTCAGTGGATGACTGCTTTCTCTACGTAACTGGCAGTATCATGCAACACTTTAGTAGTTCATCTTTTCTTACTGATTCTTGTCCTTAAACTCCTTGTGATTGTGATGTTGGTTGAAATTGTCTTACTAGCAGCCATAGAGAGTGCAGTCCTCCAGCTCTCTGACCTAGGTCAGGCTCCCTTATACTCCCCTTCATCAGGAAACATAAGGGTTCAACCTTACAAGTTGAAGGGCAGCTCACTAAGCCGAGCTCAGTTGTCTGAGAGAGAAATAACTAGCCACATTATCAGTTCCTCAATGAAAACCATATCCTTGTAAGTGAGGACTTGTGCTATATTAGCAGTCCCATTACTAATGTGAAAATGGCAAGGTTCCAGAGTTGCTTTCAGATACATTCCTTCTACTTTACATCTCTGAGAAAAGGACTCCCCTGCCTTCAATAAAGTGTGTGTTCAGGAAGTACCCCAGCTAAACCAGATGTACAGTCTGTCTCAACTGCCTTGTGGATAGTTTGTCCCTTTTCACTGACTTCATTAATGCTAGTTTGCTAAAGAAAATGGAAAAAGGGTAATTTAATAAATAAATAAAGGGTCAGATCATTTTGCTGTTGCTGTTACACACCTGCATAGCTGCAGTTTGAACATATCCTAGGATTCTTTGTGTTTCCATTATAAAACCATTAACTTCTGAGGCTGTAGCGCACTGGTTTGTGGCTAAGTGGTAAACACAGGGTCTGTTAGGAAGTCCGACACAAGAGCCACTGCAGTGGAGTGTGCCCTGAACAGGCTACGCACCAGTCTCACAGGCTGCACGTTGAAGTTGTAGAAATTGTTGTGTTTCTAACCCATATCCATCCCTCTTTATTAATAATTTTCTATTCTTTCCTTATCCAGAGATAAGATACTGTGAAATGGCTTACTACAAAACCTCAGTATACTACTAGATTATTGTAGTCCCTCCCACTTAAAGCATGCACTGTATCTCTTTGCCAAGGCTCTCCCTTAGAGCATTGAGGTTTTCTGGACTTCTCACAATTTCTTTGCTCCACCTGATAGATCAGGATGGTACAGCAACAGTCAGTTTGACATAGATTGGCACTGGCAAGTTTTGGTGTGCTTGGGGTGGGGGTAGGAGATGAGCTGTGAAGGGATTTTGTCTGATTTGGAGCTTGGAAGTTTAGGAAGCTGTATGGCATATTGTGGAAACTCTGAATTCTTCTTTAAAATGTTATTCTAGAACAAGCAACTGGAAATTTGTATGTGAGGTGTTGTCCAGTTTTGTTGTTCCTTGTGCAGTACACTGCAAAGAGATAAGGCTTCTAAAGATCCTGTTTACACTGTGTAGTACAGGACTGCTAAAAGCACAAAGTGATATTTGAGACAGTTGTCTCATCTTGGAAAAAATACCTGTGAACACTGAACACTGTCTCAGATCCCTTTCTTCACACACAGACCTCTGTGGAAGTCTTAAACCTCTGCGTTGTCACAGCTGAGTAGCTTTTGTGTAGTGAGATAGGAAATCATTTCAACCCCGTCTTCAGTTAGCTTTAAATAGTTCAAGATTTCTATTTTGTCAAAAACTTTCCCGTAAAAAAACAAAACAAAAAACAAACCCAAACAAACCCCAAAAAATCCCTCAAACAAAGCAAACAAAATGCCTTCTGCTTTAAAAGTCTTGTGTCTATTTAATGTCTTAAAGTTATCGCTCTGTTCTTTTTTTTATTAACTTCTGCGTATTATTTTTTACTTTTCTGACTTCCTCTTTCTTACCCATTCCCTTTATATACTTAAGAGGACTACTGTGCCAGCCAGAATTAATTACCTACACAGTAAGTTATTTTGTTGGTTTGGTTTTGGTTTTTGGTTGTTTTTTGTTTTTCTTAGAAAATGTAGCTATACAATGGTTCACCCATTGTAAAAACCGAAGCAAAACATAGTCTGGCATATGTTTTCTTCTTCCCCCATCCATTTCTTTCCTCACTCCAAAATTACCTTCCTGTGCTAATGATATGCCAAAAATATTAAACATTTTTTAAATACTATCTTAGTATGGTATTTGCCATGTAAGGGTCAAACCTCGTGTTTCGTAGGATAGGGTTCATAAAAATAATTAGGAAAAGGACATGAAAACAAAGAGCAGAAGTTGTAAATATTTTGGAAAGAGTCCCACATCTGTTATGTCAGAGGAAAAGGGTGGAAAGGCCAGGAAAAATAAGCAACGAGTGGAAAGAAGATG
>JAOEHX010040292.1:95252-112785 GCA_025448015.1 Bolborhynchus lineola | reverse complement strand
CTACAGAAATGCAAATTGTTAAGAAAGAGTGCCATGCTTTAACTTTTTTGAAGCAAAGTGAGACAAAAGCAAATGGAAACACACAGCACTGGTTCATTTTAGCAAGAATCAGCTGATAAAGGCGAACTATGTGTGTACCACCAAATCTTTGGGCAATATCATGTAATAAGATGAATTTTGCAGGTGGTGTACACCCAGCTTCAAATAAATGTTCCTGAAAGATGCAGGATGGTGTCAGTTGTGCTCAAGGAAGATATGATTCAGGATATGATTCAGCAGACAGGAGTGCAGATCAAATGGTACGTCCACAGGATGTGCGCATAAAATTGTGGTGACAACAGATAATAATGATGACAGGTAGTGAACACATATATCTCTAGTGTTTCTTTTTCTCTTCATAAAGAGTGCTTATCAGCTTCTTCTAGACATATGATTCCTTATAGGCAGATCTTGAAAAATTTTCCAGTGAAACAAGGTGGCATTCAATTCGCACTGAAACATGGGAATGCAGTGATTTGGAAGGCAGCCCATTAAAGTGGAACAGAATAAACCAGCAAAATATTTCAGAAGTTTGAAGGGAATATTTTGATTTTTAATAGGATCTTGAAGAAAACTTTATCAACTAAAGAAAATAGAAGAAAAATATCAAAGTTATATTCTGATGCACTTTTAAAGTAATACTACAATACTGAAAATATTTATTGAAATTCTGTATCTGTAGAAAATTCTAAATATAACATATTGATCTGAGTTAAAATGAAAACAAATTTTGAATAACCTAATTTGAAGTTCCCACACAGCTCCTCTTTGAAGTCTTCAGCTGTGAAGTCAGTTAATGACATAGATACATACCAGATGGCTTTTGCCAAGTCGATGCTCTAGGAATTGAAATTATCCTTTGTCTTTCCCATTCTATTTTTACTTTATTAGTGCAAAAGTAGTAGATTAAATTAAAGTAAAGCAAATATCAGTATGTATATAAGTAGAAGAAATTGCAGTAAATATTCAAGAGGAAACCCTAGATTTCCTCCGAGGGTATGGTGTCTAACCTTCACCAGGGACTGGGCACTGAAGGTGGAAGAAATGCAGAGAGAGACACTTGGGGCTGTGAGATGCTGAGTGACCAAATTCATCTCTACAACAATTGCAACTCCAAGCAATTATGGGCCTTGCAAAGACCCAGCATGTCTACTTTGATCTTGCACACAGTGACACCAAAGCTGAATTCCCCATCTCACTCCTCAACCCATTCACGAATTCCTCCACCTTACGATAACTCATTGAATCTGGGAAAACCTGAAGTTTTTTCCTTTTATCAGACAGATCCTGAAACCTACTAATTGCTTAATTGCTTGATCAGAAATGTTTACCAGGTTTATATGATCAGAAGAATGCTAAGTCTCTATCACAATTCTACTGTTTCTGACATGACAGCAATTTGAGATCAGCTGGGATTAAGTGTTTACAGCAGTGTTGATTTCTCTGTAGCCATGTGTTTTGACTGATGATCTCACATACAATTGCACTGTATAAGAATGGCAGCTTGTCCTGCAGATCTCTGTCCTTGCAGGGGAGGCTGAGCTGGTGGTTTTGATAAGCCATGTTCTCCAAGATATTATATCTTCCTTTAACTTTCTGTGTGAATTAGTTTCTGTATCACTATAGGAATGTGTGCTGTATGATACTAGATAAGGTTGACCACAGACTTAATCTGATTTGTTCAGCTTTCAGGAATTAACTGAGAAGTAATATATCTTTTTCCCTGGCTTATTTAAGTCTTCATTTAATTTTATGGGTAACAGGTTATTTTTTTTGTTTTGTTTAAGACACTATGAAATTCTATTTAACATTGTCATACTAGTAATCTAAATTTCAAATTTGAATTTTTCATCTGCTTAATATATCCTTCAAGATGTCTAGTTCATTTTCATGTCTGAAATTTCTCTCTGGATTGGAAAACTCATAATTTTTTGATGGCTAGAAACCATATCTTATTTGGACAGCCTTGTAGGAATTCTTCTGTACTCTTTCTAGGCTTCCAGTCTCAGGCTACCTAGCTTCCAGGAGTTGAGACTACACAAACTGTTTACCTTATGGTAAAGACTCCTATTCCTCAGACGTACAAGAGGAGAGACAATGCTGATTCCCTTTGACTTCCAGAGCTGCAATCCAAACCTAACACCTAAATATGGTTTTAACTTTCAGTTTCTCAGTTGTTCTGTTGACTATTCACATGTTTAAAGTTAAGTGAGATTGTAACACTCATGTTCAAATTATTTGCTGCACGCTCAAATTAGAAACAGTTTTGAGGATGCTTTTAAGAATGTGTTTCACCCTTCAAAAGCATTACTGTGAAATCCACAAAGAATGGAGTATGCAAAAGCAAACAAAGTTGAACTTGGCTAAAATGCATTTTTTAAACATAAAAACTTTGCAAAGAACAAAATCTTGCTGCTGACAAAACCAGTTTGGAATGGAGATGATTGTTTTGCTGTAAAATTGTTTTCTGTCCTAGCATAGTTTTTATGGACGTTATTGCTGCTTCATTTGCACATTCATAGAATCACAAAAACATCCAGGTTGGAAGGGGCCTCTGAAGATCATCCAGAGCAGCCTTCCCAGAGCAAATTTCATAGAGCTTTGCCCAAATTTTTGCCCTGCTTGTTTTTGCACTGCTAAAGCAGCTATAAAAGCTCTCCTTGTCTCCTGTTGCCAGTTACAACTCTACATAAACCCAGCTCTGAGCTTTGGCTCATGAACTGGGGCAAGACCATCCCTGCATGCCTGAGCAACATTCCAGTGTTGGTCCCTCTTTTGTGGCCTGTCTTTATTTTTGTTTGTTTGGAGTAGGAATATGGAGGAGAGACAGGAACTCTTGCAAACACTATATTTGTACATTAATTATAGCATTATCCTGGGTTGTCCCAACACAGGGTACAGACCCAAATTCAGAGCCATTTTTGTATATTGAAGGAAATTCACCGCAATCTTTGTGGTAGCAGACTCTGCTTTGAAAATATTCTGAATTATATTCCTGACTTCAGAGGTGTTCCTAAGTCTTTAAACATTCAGGCTGTCCTGGCTGCAGGCCATGTTCAGGTGATTGTGTGAGGCTCTTCAGATTAAAAACAAAAAAAAAAAAGAGGTCCAAATATGTTAAGGAAAAAAAAAAAAAGAGAGAAAAAGAGAGGATTGCTCTTGTCTTTTACATTAAATACCTGTTTAAGTAGCTTCTTAAATCTTGATCTTAGTCCTTAACATCTTAAATTTTCTTGGCTTTTTCTCTCTCAGAAATACATAAAGCAGTTATCCCTGGGCTCAAAAGTTTCATTTTCATTAAATACTATATAGTAGAAATGCAGACTTTAAGTAAGGTTTGTAGGTCTGCTCCTTTGTAAAAAGAAAGACAAAGAGAGCATACAAAATGTTTCTTTTTCTGTTTGCAGTGTATGACTTTTTCATATGCAACCTATAATCTAAAAAATTTTATACACAGAAAAAGGATCATTTGGATTGTCTTTTGGTATTACATAGAGGGAGAAAAGTGGGTTCATGAACTGAACTCAGTGCTGAAGAATCAATAGATAATGAATGCAGTTACAGTAAATGTAGTTCCTATTGAGCATCCAAGTCAGGTCCTAGGTAACCTACTATGCAAAATTTCTTCATCCTTTTCCAAAAGGCAAACTATACAGCTTTTGTTCTGTACAGTAAGCCCTCTTCAGCATGCTATCTAAAAACCTCTCCTTAGGGACAAATCCTTGCCCTATTCAATTCACCGCAGACAGGATTTCAGTCTTTATATTTGGATTCAAAGCAGTGGGGAATTGCGTAAAGAAAATGTGCCAGCGTGCAGGGCATTCTCGTTTGTTAAGCCCATTGATCTTTTGGCTTGCAAAACAGCTGTTTCTGGCGATACTGGTCCATCTTCTAATGGCTGGTTTTTTGTTGGCTTTTGCAGAATGCTTAGGAGAGCAGTTCTTATTTCCTCCTGTTGTTTTTGGATGAGGAAAAAAGCTCTGAAATGTGAACTGAAAAGTTTTTACTCTCTAAAAATAAATACACATAGTATACTTTTATTTTTTCCATTAGATACTGAACTCAGCTCATCTTTCTGAAGTCATGAGATTGAGATCTTTTCCATATCAGTGATATTGTATAAAATCTGAAAATAATAATTTTTCTAATTGAATGTAATTGGTGTTAGAAGAGAAATTTTAGAATTAGGGCTTGTTAGGACAAGTCCGGAGTGAATTCTCCTTTCTTGAAAGGCTTCTAATAAATGTGAAATATTGTGATATTGTTACTGAAGCAGAAATTAGGATCTGAAACAGGAAGTACAGATTCTTCCTTAGGAAGTGTTCTCAGTTCTTAGGAAGTTTCTTTCCCAAGTAACACAGATATGAGATGTGCCTTGATCCCCCGCTTTTTACCTTGTGACTACTAACCATTTTGGGTTTGAACTCCAAAAGTTGTGCTCCAACTTGCTAAATGTTTTTCTAAATAGGTTGTATTTCCATGAATTATTGTCTAGTGTTAACATGTGCAGATTTAAATAACCAAAATCACCAAACGGAAAGGACCACTAATTCAGTAGTAAAGGAAACTTGTTCTGTTACGTATCTCACAAGGAGGACAGCAGGAAAATTACTATGTTTATTAGATGCCACTGTCAGCATGTACAGTTCAAAGTGGTCAATCATTGCTTCCCAGCATAAATTAATCTGGATATTAATTATTGAAATTCAAGTGCCTAAAACCAAAGTTGAAAAGCCAAAGATACCACGCTGACCAGGCAGATTACAAAGAAATGGGATATGTTAAGGTGAGCAGGAAGTTTACAAATCTTCCTTCTCTGAAACTGTTGCTCCCAACAGCTGGAGTTGAGCCACTTCCTTCCAGCAGTCAGAGTTGGAAGCCTGACTACAGCAAGTACAGAGCTCTGGATGCCGAGGGCTGGCATCATTCCCTAAATGTTACTGAGGGAAATCTTCTCCCTCACTCTAGCATAAAGCTGACTGAACAGCCCAGCACAGTGCGTGCCCTGCTCTCACCTTCACAGCACATGGATCCTGCAAATAAGAGGTGGATTGCCATGTGGTTTACATTGACATGAAGGCATAGGCAATTCTATTTGCAAATCTGTATTTACACACTAGCTCAGCTGCCTAGCCACTTGACAGGGGAGCTAGCCCCTTGGAGCACGCTAGCACTGCTGCTATGTTCCTTGCCACTACTAGAACTGCCCATCAGGTTTGCCTGGATCATAAAGCTGGTCTCACCAGAGATTTCTCTGGTTCTGGTACTAATAACGTTCTTTTGTTCTGTGCTTTCAAACTGGCCTGGCATCAGCAACAAGCCTAAGGCTTCTCTCAAAGGTAGAATGACTTGGAAAAGCTCTATAACAGAAATGAAAACATTTGATATAAAATAAATCATAATAATCTTTCAATGAAATCCCCTTGAAATAAGAAAATCAACATAAGGAAAAAAAAAAATAAAAATTTTGATGTTAATGTAGAATCATAGAATGATAGAATAGTTAGGGTTGGAAAGGACCTTAAGATCACCTAGTTCCAACCCCCCTGCCATGGGCAGGGACACTTCACACAATATGAAACATTACTTTGTCAACTACAGAAAATGCAGACATGGGATAAAAATGAGAGATATCTCCCTTTTCAGAGAGGGAACTAGAGGCATAGAGAAAGTAAAACAATACCTGAAGGCAAGTGTATATGTTGATTTTGTTAACAAGAGCACTCTTGTTGACTGAGCTGACAGCTTAATTTCTACTTAGTTTCTCAGCAAGGGAAATTATAGACCAAGCAGAACTAAACAATAGAGCAGGTATCTGTCTCTCTCAAATGCTTTTGTCTCTCTTCAGTGTTACTAAAGTATTTGGTAGCTTTCAGTTATATGCTTTATTTTCCTGAAGCATTTTTTTTCCTTTGGACCACTGGTACTAGGCTTTTTAAAATAATCTCTAGGCTCTTATGAAGTATTTGCATAGCTAGTGATCCAAACCCCCTATCCCTCCAGCATTAATATGGCACAGTGTGTGTACCTCATGGTCTGAGTTCTGCCCATCTTTGGCAGTGCATTGTTTATTGAGTCTTAAGCAGGAGACGCATTTCTACTGCAGCAGTGGAAGAATTTCAAGGGACAAGAAGTGTTGAGCCTCAGCAGTGGTTGCGTGTGGTCAAAACATGTTTCAGTATGGTGTGAAGTCTGTGCAGTACTTGAGCAGTGAGACTGAACTGAATAGGAAACATGTCAGTGGAAAATAGCTCTGTTAATGGCAGCTATAGATTGTAGCTGATGTGAAGAAAGTTGAAAGGTATGATATAAATGCTGACTATGGTAGAACTAAAGAAAAGCATGATGATGGAACTGTGGAGCGGGTGGTAAAGCAGGCAGTCACTTAAATACAGAATCTGGAGTATTTCTTTAGAAATCTTCCTGTTTCCTGGAGCCCTGTGAAAGATGATACATATAGAGTTAGTTGTTTGACAGGTGAGGCTAGACATTGACTAGAAGATATTTCTTCCTCCAACCTGTATATGTTACTCTCAGTAAATTAGATTATATTTAACCACCATGAGTTTCTGAAGGGCAAAGGAAGGGATTGACTTAGTCTCATTTATATAAGTATTGCTGTGGTTATTCTGCACTAATCCTGTCCAGGCAAGCAATGTGCCAGAATTCAATAGTGTACTGTTCAGTAGTGACTGATGATGAATTATGGTACCACAAGTAAAATTAAATTTATAAAATAGAAAATGGTTGCTGACTGTTAAGTGATTTTTTTTCTTGTAAAAATATGCTAAAGAGGAGTGAATTATGACTCCAGAGAATGTATTTCTATTACTTGGATGCTGCCTAGCATTAGTGCAGTTGTCACATTGAGTTCTTACTGCCCTCACCTGTGGAAAAGGGAGAACATGATATCTATCAAAACAAAACCTGACATAAAACATTTTGGCACTTTAATTAGCCTTCTTGAGTGCTCACTAGGTACAGGTTGTTAACTCTTTTTGAGATACTGTTATGTAGTAGCAAAATGCTTAGCTTATCAAGGAAATCAGTTGTTCAGCCAGGAGCTGACATCTCTCTCTCTAATGTTAGTTTCTTAAAATTTCCTTAGGCTTTGAGAGACCTCTCTATTCTTGCTCTGAATCTTCGCTAGGACCCCTGCAAGTTCAGCTCTTCCCTGGATAAAATATACAAATATATGTGTATCTTTTTTCTGTGACTGGTTCCCTGAAACTGAGGTCATTGAAGTAACACTTAAGAGCTAATAGAACTGCTTTATCTCTGTTGGCAATGCATTCTTAAAGTTGTTTTTCTAATCATTCATGCTCAGTAATATTACTATGGATTTTATTTATTTATGTATTTATTTTGTTCCCTCACTTTTCTGAGTATTTCCTTTTGCTTCCTGTATTTCTTATCAGGAATGCAGCACTGCCAGCATCATGAAACATTGCAGCTTATGACTTGCCTGTCTCCATTTGAGATTTTTCAGTCTTATAAAAAAATATCTTGATGCTTCTGAAATGAATGGTAACACACTCAGACTTCCAAATGACGTCCACCCAGGACTGACATGCTACACACACCTTGTTTCATTCGCTGTGCAAAGTTGCATAGGCACTCACAGAAAACTCTGAACCCCAGAGGTGATCCAAATAGTTAAAACTGTCACTAGCTCAAAGAGTCAGTGATAAGCCCATGCTCTGCCTTGACATAACTTAATCTCTGTTTCAGGGACTTGGATGATAGGTCTTAAGTTGCCTTTTTTTTTTTTCTGTACACTGGTCGCCATGACTTGCAGCTTTACAGTAATTTACCCACTTGTCATCTACAAGTGGAGTCAGTCAGCAGCCCTCTGTTTGGATGTATAATGCACATTACTCATGATCTCCAGCTCCTCAGTGCAGGTATTAATACTGGCACTGCCTACAGCATCCACCTCCCAGGACAATTCTGGGGCCTTTGGCTCTTTTTCTCTCTGAGAACTTTAAAAAAATGCACTTTGGACTTCACTGGATTGTAACCAGATTTCAAAAAGAGGGGAAAACTGATTATTACCAACCTTGGTTTTCAGCCAGGTTTAATCCTGTCTTGACTCAGATGTTCTCTGCCTTTTCTGGCACCCACTTCTAAATGTAACAAATAGATGATCAAACAGTTTACCTCTGAGAAGTGACCTGTCAAGAGTGCAAGGGCTGCTGAGAGTGGGGACATTTGCTTTCTTTTGTTGCCAGCAAGCATTTGTTGCAGCTCTGGGTTGGAGGTACTGCTGAAGACAGGCTGTCTTGTTTCAAAGAGCTTTCTCAGAAAAGGTGTTCTTTTGAAAAACAAAGTAAACCAGGAGCAGCTGCTTTTAAAATATGACATTTGTTGAAAGCACTTGCAAACTTTGTAGTAATTGTTTAGGGAACTTTCTCTAAAGTCCTAACCATGTAGTTCAGCTTTATCTATTTCTTATTGTACTGCATGGCTGGACAAATTCTCCCACAGCTACCTAAGAGGTGATGACAGTGGTTGAATTTCACCAAAACCTCCCTTTCTTCATCTGATACATGAATTTTAACAAGAAATTTCCTAAAGATTTGAGTGTTTTGCACAACCTGGCTTCCTTGCTGTGAAAATACAGCAAAGCCAAAACCAAGGAAAGAAGGTAGTACAAGATTTGCAAGATGTTCTTACTTTTTCACCTCAAAGGACATTTAAAGTAATATGAACAGTGACAGATTTTTAATTATATGATTTGAAAAAAAATTTAATTGTTTCAAATGTCCCTAATTTACTCTGAAAGAGGAAAATAAAACCCAACACAAACGAACACCAGTACCGTGCTGCCTGTGGGGAGTTCCTGTCTACAGAGTTTGCTGACTGTGGAGCAGCCTGTAGTTTCATTTCATGGACAAAAATAAATGACTCACTGGAAACATGGAACTGTAATGTCCATGGTTATAGAAATCATATTGTTCAGTGGGTAATATTCTCAGGAAATTGCTGTATATCAGACAGCATGAAATATGCCATGCATCTTAAATACCTCAGCTGGGAATTCTGAAAGCACTTTGGAATTTCAGTGGGACCTCTGCTCTTGGGATGCTCGGACACAATTCTATCCGCAAAAGAAAAGCCATTCCTGAGAGGGTTTGTGAAGGGTAACTGGTCAGCAATCACAGGTTTATTTCCAGACCAGTGCAGAAGCAGCACGTATTTCCTTAACACATCTCCCAGTTTTTTTTATTTGCAGCTATAAATAACTGCAGATATGTATCCAGATTCCCCTGGGTGATCAGAAGCTGCAAACAGAGCCAACTGAAAGTCTCTGAAAGTGCAGTCCTGGGGAAAGAGATTATTAGAAGATTTCTTTTCAGCCTTTTCCTCCATGCATAACTGGCGGTCGCACCTAGGGCAGATGAAGTATGGTCCACTTTATGAAGTGCATTCTTTTATAAATTTTCATTTCTGTTGCTGTCCACTTCATGAAGAGCATTTGTTATTTTCACAGGTTTTCTTTTTTCAATTAGGAAATGAGGATCAGTGTTCGTTATACTTTCAGTTTTATATCAGTTCAGTCTTAGGTGTCTTCTGGTGAGAAAAAAATTAGTAACATTTGAAAATATAAGTCAAGTCTCTCTATGATAAAACAAGTATATAGAATTCTTTCAGGATGAAGCTCTCCTGAGAACATTGTAGAAGGGCCAACACAATCATGTGAGGGTATTTAAATGTAATATCTGTAGCAGCCCACTCAATATCCCCTTTCTGTTCCTGCAAGCAGTCTGAAAATCAGATTCTTTACTAAGGTGCTGATGAACACATTCTCTGTAAAGGTTCAAGGCACACAGTTAGGGGTTACCTTAGGTGATATAAGTATCCTAAATTCAGTGCAAATGTGGTATCTCTCAATCACAAGACATTTCTGAAGAACATGTGATCCTGCTTACATGGGGTGGCTGCAAATTTAAAGTGTACAGGAAAGAGGTGCAGAATTGTAAATATTGTTGAAACTCTACTGTGGGCTTCACGATAGTGTTAAATGTTAGGAAATCAATCCTGCTAAGTATCAATAAATCTATATTAACAAACAAACAACAAAAAAAAGATGTTCTGATGCCTGCTTTGAAGAAAGAGAACGTTTAAGTTATGAGGATGTCTAAACGAATCAGTTTGCAATCAAAGAAGAATAAGAGGGAAGGAAGTGCAGTATCTTTCTTTCAAAGACATCACCAACCAGACTGATTTTAAAATAGAAAGTTTCAAATAAATTACTGATTTGCACAGAAGAATTAAAGGATGTTCTGGTTTTCAGCTCTAAAGAGAGACCAGCTGTTGTTTGACTCTTATAAATGTGCTGTGATTTTCAAAGAATCAGATGTTAAAGATTTGTTGCCATTTATGTTACATCAGAAACTGAGTTGGACTTCAGATGGCAGAGGAGCTTCTAAACCTGAAATGATCTTTGACTGAGTGGGAAACAGTTAAAATTGATTCATTTAGTCAAAAATTTATTTATTTTTTTTTTTTTCCAGCAGGATTCCATCTGTAATGGGTAAACATATATATATATTAGGGGTTGAAGTGGCTGAATTTCTTTTTCCTCCTGGTATGAGAAAAATGAGATAGCAACCTAAACTGGAAGCCATTAAAGGCCATTTCCTTATTACTGCTTATCAAAATTAGCATTCAGTGACCTATAAATTATTCACTAATTCCTTATCTTTCTTCTCATGAGCAGTTCCTTTTCACTTCCGTTCTTGCACTTACTGCACGGCATAGAATGACAGTTCTGGGCTGTGATACCAGTGAGGTGATTCCTTGGACTGCCCTCAGACTTATTTGCTTTGTAACATCTGATGAGAGTACACTGCCGGAGTACTCTGCCAAGACCTGTGGTCTGAAAGGTCCAAGACCTACTTTGTAAGCAAGACTGCTCACAGCATGAAATAGATACTTCTTTCTCAACATCATACTGTTTTTTCCAAATTTGTCTGTTCATAGAAGGGACAAAAGGGTTAATTGAAAGTGGTTATGTTATATGTTCCCCCACAAAAATGAGGATATAAATAGAACAGGAAGCATCCATCATTATTCTGAGGTTGTCTTTATAGCATTCCTTGGGCGAGGCACTAAATCATCTGAAGTGCTAAGCTTATAAAGGAGCAAGCAGGATTCAGAACTTGTTATAGAGTATATTTTTTCTTAATATTTTATCTGAAGTTCTGCCTTCCATGTTGTCATTAAGCAAGAAGCTGTTCCTCATCTAAACTTGACCATTCTTCTCTTGTTCTTCAGAGAACTTGAGTTCATATTTATTTATTCTGTGCTATTGTTTTGAGCTGTTTCTGAGGTTTGGTTCTGTTCATTACAGCATGTTTGTTTCATTTGGCTGTACAATATTTAATATATCCCTCTGGAGGAGCAATATGTTTTCTTGTTGGCATAGATTTTTTTTTTTTTTTTTCCTTTTAGAATTTGTCAGTTTTGTGTGGTTAGTGTTTATTAGCTGAAAAGTGCCAGGTTTTGTTCAAGAAACGTAGAAAACCTTGGAACGGCATGGTTCCAGCTAGAAAGGGCACATAGGGATAACACACACTAATTGTCTAGAAATGAAGAAAGGTTTAAGTGAGATCAGAAATCAGTGTTAAGAATGAGTCTTTGAGCAACACCATTAAGTTCATTGATCAAGGACAAAAGAGGACATTGGAGATCATCCAAGTTCAAAGTTAATATTAGCAAAGAGGTTTGATAATGGAAACAAAACTGCGTATGAAGGAAGGGGTCAAAGGGAAATAGTTTCAAATTCCCTTTTTCTTCATAAAGGGGATCAAGCCAGAAAAACACAGATCACCAACAGTATAAGAACACCTTTAATTCAGCAGTGGAGAGTTGTACTGGTGTGCAGTAGCTCTTAGGTAGGTTCAGAAATTCTTTTGAAGGGTTTTTTCCTTAATCAAGTGTATATGTATATTTGCGTGCAGCGGCCACTGTGTTCTTGGGGGTCTAGTCTGAGCTAGGCAGCCAGTTGTTGATGCTAGTGTGTACTGGTGGCCTTGGCCAGATCTGGCTGACTCTTGGTGTGCTGAATTTATCAGTTCCTGGGAATTCAGCAAGATTGCTGGTCTTCGGAGCTGATCAGTTCTTGGGAAAATTTCACCACCTACAATATCAGCTCATACTTTTCCTCTCGTCAGCTTGCTGTCTGCTGGTAACCTTTTCTCCATCCAAACCTTTGTGTATAGATATACAAAACCTATATAACATTCATTCGCACATTCTCATGTGGAAGAGACATGGCCTCATAAAAAGTGCAATGCCTGATTTTGGGCAACAAGGAGCAAATAGATAGCGAGGTGCCCAAAATCAAGCATTTCACTGGTCAAGTACAGCTGTTTGTTGCCTGGTCAAGTACAGCTGTGAGCATGAAGGACCGCAGCGCATCACATAGATACTGGAGTGGGAGGCACAATAGAAAGATGCAATGTATCATCATTTTGTTTTCTTTCCTGTTAGATCCCAGTAAGGGTTACCTTTTCTTACCGTTTGGTTAAGTAGGGAAGTAAAAGCTTTAAGTTATGGGAAGGGCTATTTTGGTTGCTTCTGCTAATTCACATACAGACTTTTCAGTGATCCAAGGCAGCATTTATTCTGGAGCCAAGGATAGTTGCTGCAGGATGCCCCAGGAGGCACTTCCCTGCCTTGGAGTCAACATTCTCCCCACCTTGTAAACCACATGCATGCCTTGCTACTGGCAACTTACAGCTGAGAGAGAGATATCCAAAGCTTCCCTCAAGCCTCAGTTTCCAGAATCACCGTGCTGCTTCTGTCCAGACCAACTTTATTTTTCTGTTTGGAACTTAAATTAATTCAAAATCCATCAACAATCAAAATCAAACTAACCCTCCTTAAATGTGTGTGGGCGAGAAACAGAGGGGTGTGAAACATATGGCACAACTCCACAACCCCTTTTCTCCCTGCGTTCATTTTCCCGACACTACAGCATCACTTCCTGACCGTACTTGCAAATAAACAATTATTGAAAGAATATGGCTGGACCACACATGTGTATTTTCCACTCTCATGCAGAAGAGCTCTGTGTTGGCTGGTGGTTATTTATTTCCACAGGAGGCAGTTGGGTTTGTTGTTGTGTCTTTAGGGCACCATCTCTAGAGGTGCTGAGCCTTCTCAGCTTGCAGAGGCTGCAGGAAGAATTGAGGGTGGGAATCAGCTGTGCCCCACAGGTCTAAGGCCTCAGTTGATGTATTACTTCTAAAAGTTTTCCAGTGTTGATATTTACTGCATGATCTTGAGGAGCCAGTGGAAAAAGACAGCAGGGGGTCTACCAGGGAAAGAAACACTTTTCCTTAACCAAAGCTTAAAATCGGAGTTGGCGTTTTTAAACCATCAGAAATGTGACATTTATATAGAGAGAAGAAAGTCAGTTGAAGCACACACAAAGAAACTTCAGCTTTCTGGTTTGCTACAGATAACGCAGCAAGAGCTGTTTTTCATTTGAATGTAACTGATTCTCCTTAGAAATGTAAAAGGCCTCATTCTGTATCTGTTGCTACATGGAAGATGTGAAAAGTGGCATTCAGCTGGCTGGTCTTTGCCTTCACAGTTAGGCAGTGAGCGTCAGTAAGGATTTCACTGTGCAGCCTGCCAACGTGTGCTAAGGCAGTTGAAAGGGTGACAGCACCCTGCCTCTGCTGTCCCCATATGACCCCAGCAGCAGACACAGCCAGGGGACACCTTTCCCCAACTTTGTACTGGCTTAAACAGCTTCTGACTGCAGGGTACATCTTAGGGGCTGAGCGCTGTGGGTCATGAATCACCTTCTGAGTTTTGTTGCACTGGCTGAGCAGACTGCAGCTGCATTCGCCTTCCATCTGCATCTGAAATGTAATAGAGGTGTAAATCAAGTCTTCAGGGATTGTTTCTTATGGGTTGTCTTTTGAAATCTTGGAGGTTTCACATTCTGTCAGAGGTCCTGGTCTCAGTGCTACGTGCAGTTACTTTCCAGAAACTCTCTTCCAACCCTGAAGTTCTGCTGCCCCCCTGAAAACTGAAACTTTGGTACCTTTTGCCTCTGTGAAACCTCTGCCCTTTGAGCTTGCTAGGACAGAAATTTGAGGACTGAGAAAGGACTTTTAAAAGCTTATCGAGTTGCTCCTCTATGACTTTTTTGTGTGATGCCTATGTGTTATTTATGAGCACTTGGCTGCTCATTTCCACATACAAGATAGCACTGTTGAAGCTGAAATGCAATTAGTAATGTGGTACTGCGAAGAGGGAGAAAGGGGAGGAAAAGAGCTGTTGCACTGGGTTAGGCAGCTGCTAGGGTCAGAGGTGCAAGGCAGAAAAGATTAGTCACTTGAAGAAATGGAAAGAAAAGAGGACGAAATGTCAGTCAGTGCTGTTTCACCAGGTCAAGGAAGCTGTTTTACTGTGAATATCTGTTACTGAGCATCTTGTAGCTCCACACCACATCCAGCCCTTCAGTAATCCATTGGCTGCGCAGAGTTCTGCTTCAGCAGTATCAGGATTTGCCTCCAGCCTTTGAACAAAACACTCTCCCTGTGAGAGGGAACAGAAATGAGTAAAAATAGTTCAGTGTGAGCTGGGCTAAAGCAGATGTCTTCTAAGCAAATATACAACTTACTTTCCATCTGCTGACTGTCAGTCCTTGGTTGCTGTGAAAGACCAGCACTGCTGCAGTTCAGGAGAACCAGGATGTGCCTCCCAGGGTGCAGATGTGAATGGTTGCCACTTGTATCCATGAACCTGACATTTTTGTTGATAGGAGTAATATAGTAACTGCTAAAATTGATCCTGATAAACGAGGGCTTTCCTTTGCATTTCTTAATGTTAGAACTGATAAATTCCCCAAAGAATTCTTCTGGGCATCCCATCCCTATCTACAGACTATGGCTAAGTGGCTTAATAGGATAAGTGCTTTATAAAGCAGCTGTGTAATATTTCAGTTGTCTTATTTCATTTCAGTAGCAAGCATAAGGGAAGCTAATGTCCCAGGACACAGGGATTTGCAGTCACCATTAGTGGAGATAATTCCCCTCATGGGAAACAATATAAAATACCATTGCAAGAGCTAGAACACTTTTCTGGCTTTTCTTTTTAATCACAACAGATTTGGTCTCTCTTGCTAGATTTCTTTGTGCTGAAGAGGAGAAAATAAATCTAGCAAAGAAAAGTGATTTTTAATCTGTAAGTTAAACTGCTGTTGGGGGACAATAAATGAAAGATTTTGAGTGTCCCAAGACAGCATATATATGATTGAGGAAAATTAAATACAATCATGGCAGTTATTAGCAGTTTAGTGAGTTTTAAATTAGTCCCGAATGATGACACAATTGGGAAGAATTTCTACCTTTTCAGAAGAATTGCTAAGTTTTCTATATTATCATCACTAACAGAAGAGGTCTCAGTTGCGCTTTGTTCTATTTTGATGGTAAGTCCTGTTTTGATAAATATGCGGACAAGCTACAAAAGAGCAACTGACTTCAATTGCATGGCATGCCTGTCTTACACTTTCAAATATATTTGTAGATCTCAGTCTACTGCAAAGCAGTCAGAGTCACTTTATGGCTAAGAGAAACAGGTCACAGAGTAGTGATGTGATTTGCCAGAGCTCACACTGCTGCCCCAGCATGAAGAGAAGGTCTGTTTCAGTCCCATTTCATGGGCACTGTTCTTATGGGAGATCAATGGGTAGTACTTGGTCAGAGATTTTTCTGACATCTTTATGGTGGTTCAATTCAAAATGTCATTTGTAGGCATCTTGTCTTCCCTACCCTTCAGTTTGGTCTGAAGGCAGGGAAGACAAGTCTGAATTTGCCTGCTTTCTTCATTCAAGTTCTAGTTAGGTTTTGCATTTCTGTTTTGAGAGAGAAATTGAGCTCATTTCAGGAAGGAATAAATAGCTGCCCCATTTGGAACCAAATAATCTGCACAAGGATTGTTAGTGTCCATGTATGTAGGATCCATTAAAAACTAAAGGTAAGCCATGAAATTATTTCTGGATCCAAGTGCTTATTTTCGCAAGATGATAGTAATTCTAGGCTGGAATTTCAACTCAGCAAATAAGTTAATTTAGTTTAAAGCCTAACTTTACTAAGAAGCGATAAGGAGTGACTCAACTTCCTGTAACTGGGCCTGAGCAGCTATGGGAGAAACTAGCAGCAAGGTTTGCAAGCTAGGAGAAGAGTGAATCTCCTTGAATCCTGAGCAACTGATGGGAGGCTTGGTATCCCATGCCAGTGACACAACATGTGACCCATGCAGTGGAAATCAGAAATAGATTTTCTATTTTGCTTTGTTGGAGGAAGGGCAATGAAAAGTGAATCAGTTGCTTTTTTTAAAAAACCTACATTGAAGTTTTTCACCAAGATAGAATTTCATGTGAAATTCCTTGCCTTCTGCTTAAGACAGAGCTGAAGTTGTGCTCTTGCCTGCATTTGCCTATGTGAAGGGCAAATTACTTCAGCCATCAGGTTTGTAGAGGCTGTTGGCTGCCGTCACTCCACCGTGGGGGCTGAGGGAGAATCACTTGCATGTCCTGCTTTTTCTTTTTTCCAGGTACTTTGTGTTTTTAAAAAAGCACTGGGAAAGGCTTGGTTTGACACTTTAGGTATAACCTGAAGTCTGTAAGTATAGTAAGAGTCTTGTTGCTGAAAGCGTTTTTGAGTTGGGGGAGAAAAAACATCTCTGGGGCTGAACTCCAGGTTATAAATTACATGTGTGTAAGAATGAGAAAATACAAAGGAAGGAGAAGCCTTTGAAAAGCTAATTTAATGTTATTTCTTCTTTTCAAAATGCGGAACCAGCTTGTGGTGCTCAGAAGCTCATAGAATCTGTTTTTCATGTCTTTAAAAAATACAGCAGTGGAGATTAATACATTGGTTTGTTTTTAATGAAGTGAGTCTTGGAACTGGATTTGAACATTTGCTGCAAACTCTTTTATTTAAATGCTTTCTTATTTATGGTGCCATGCTTGGACTGTTATACATAGCATTATCTGACTATTAACTCTTACAGCAAGGTGGGTTTCAGGATTAAATACATTGTGAGTATTCCCCATTCCTTTTCAACTTGCTAGAGCCTGAAAGGTTAAGAGTGTTAGATTATACAGCTGCAGCCATTCCCTCTGCAGAGACCAGTGGCATATTATAGGGGCTGTGGTGGCTGAGCAGGAGAGAAGTCACTGGAAGCAGCAACTGGATGTGGGGCTTGAATTGCACATCCTCTACTCACCACATAGGGTATGTGACTGAACTGTTTCACATGCAGTGCACAGAGAAAGGAAATGGTGGCCTTGATTCAGCACAGTGTAAGTAAGCTTCCTGGTGGGCATATATTTATTGTCCATTGAAGTCAGTCAGATTTGAATGTTTTGTGGTTTATTTATAGAATCGTAGAACAGTTAGGGTTGGAAAGGACCTTAAGATCATCCAGTTCCAACCCCCCTGCCATGGGCAGGGACACCTCCCAC
>JAOEHX010040292.1:69857-95152 GCA_025448015.1 Bolborhynchus lineola | reverse complement strand
ATGAGGTCTCCACGCAGCCTTCTCTTCTCCAGGCTGAACAGCCCCAACTTTCTCAGCCTATCTTCATAGGGGAGGTGTTCCAGTCCCCTGATCATCCTCATGGCCCTCCTCTGGACTTGTTCCAACAGTTCCATGTTTATTTGCTAGGTTGTGGTCAGTATGCCCAGTTACTTTTCTGCATTGCCAGCTTAGAGACAGCATTACTAGCTGTTGTTATGTTCAGGTGATTATTCCACGAGTTGTTTCTGTTATGTGACTGGTCATAATTGTCTTTTTGGTGCAGAAAAATGTATGTTTCTTCTCATTGACTGCAATATGGCAAATACAGAACTCACTCATGTAAAAGTGTTGTGTAAAAGGGCACATATGAGCTGCTCATCACACCTGTGTGATCCTACCTCCACTTTTGGAAGCCACTTATGAATCCAGGCCAGATCCTGTCTCTTTTATGTGTGTGGGGACTGACATTAGTGGGACCTGAATTTGTCTCCCCTCTCAACTAGGTTCTTGTTTTGAACCTTTATGCTTGAAACTGGAGAGTCTTGTGAGACTGATGCTGGCTTTGAGCCAACACTGATCTTTTAGTCAAGCAAAGAAGAGTCATGTTTTTAGATCCAAAGATTAAACATTTCTTTCCTTCTGTCACACCTATTTCCTTTAGAGAGTGTTAATTGCATGAAAAGTTTCTGCCACTTAAAGTCAGCTGATCCTTAGAATAACTCATCTTCTGTACACTCCTCTCCAGCTTCTGCTGAAGTGTGTTCTTGGGTGAATAAGTGTATGGAAACAAACTCCTAACTGGGTGATAATTTCCTTACCTGATCTCCCATATTCATGTATCATTCTCCTGTCTACTGCAGAGTGTGCAGTGGTTTACTTCATCTTCATTTTTTCTAAGAAAGATGAAATTTCCCATCTTTCATTTCTCCATACCTCTAGGATGTAAGTTTCAACATCTTTGTTGCCTAGGAACTTAGATCACTGATGCTGATTAGTCAATGAAGTGCTTTAGTCACATCATCAAATTTTAATTGTATTCAGTGATTGGCTGGATGAAATGACTGGCACAGTTACTCAGGTCTGTGCGGATCGGTTGCACCTGCAGGCAGGTATTTTTTTTGTCACAAAGTGAAATCAGGAAAAGATATGTGGTTTATCTTAATTGACTTCAAATACAGCAGAAATCAGCATCAACTTAAATGTCATTGTTGAGTAAGGCTTTTGTGTTAATGGGAAAGGAAAAAGAACAGGAAGAGGAAGGACAGTAAATAATGAGTTGCTCAGTTACACAGAAATGACAAGAAGATGTGAATTTAAGTAAGAGAGAATTAGCAGAAGGAAGAGAAGGTATCAGGTCAGTCTCTTTTATCAGTGGATAAATTTGTCATGTTTCAGCAAAATGGGCAATGGAAAGAAGTGATACTGTGACTTTCTGGTCAGTTCTGTAGACTTGAACAGTAACATGACTGTTTCATCTGAGATTACCTGTAAAATGGAAATTGCAGGGTATTTGTGACAGCCCTTTGGTCTGACCACCATGGTTGGTATTTTGCAGAGATCAGAAATACTCTCAGGCAGTGTGACTGATTAGCAAGAGGTGGAAATGAGGAATCATGCCTAGAGAACGAAAGGTGAGGAAAAGGAGAATGGTAATAAAGCCTAGAGGCTGAGATGGGGAAAAGAGCAGGGAGTGGAACAGCCCCAAGCAGTGGATAGGAGTCCCTTGTAAAGTAGAGGGGCGGGCAAAACACCACCATGTCCACAATCCTCTGGAGAATTGACTGTGCCAAGATGGCCAAATGGGTCTTGTTTGTCTGAGGGGAGCCCAGTGAGAGCAACGCATGGCGTGGGACCCATTGTGACTTAATTGTCCGGCTGCAGCTGAAAAGGAATTTGACACCATCCAAAGGTACTAGGGAGCTTTTTGGCTGTTTCCTTCTCTAGAAATGAGACGGTATTGCTTAAAGACTCATTTAGTGCTGTTGTGATAATGTCTCTCACAGAAGAGTAGGAGAAATGCTGGAATACTGTCTTTTGGAGTAGGCTTATTTCAAGTAAATTACAGACCGTGACTAATGAATGCATTTGACAGCAGAGCTTTTGATTTTACAACACATTCATAACACCTTGGGGCACTTAGTACCTTGTTAACCCAATTAGCATATGCTAAAACTGCCAACTGATCAGCTATTAATCACATGCCAAACTGTCCAAGATCATGCTTTGTTATTACTGCAGAGGCAGCTAAGAGTAGATTGGAAAAGCAGCATCTTTAAATGTCTAAATGCACATACAAATGATTACAGTAAAGCCAAAGAATACTACGACAGACACTGATACAATAAAGCAAACCATCGTACCATAGACTGTCTTGCCTCTTAGGTGGTAGAAGGGCTATAGTAGTGTGGGAGTGGAAGTACCTTATCCTGAAGCTGTAAGAGCCCTGCATGATTTGTGCTGAGCAATCACCGGTAGTACTGCTCCATCCTGGGGGCTGTGCTGGTTGTTTCTAGCATGTTGCAGAAAAAGGAAGCATTAGAAAAACATGACTGCAGTGTGCAAGCAAACAGACATGAACTTAAGTACTTGTATTGAGCAACTTCAGATTGTACCCATGGTGCATCATTCTCAGTCTCCAGGGTTCAGGGGTAACACTGAAGTACAATTCAGCTATCAGGCACAAGTGATCCTTGACCTCTGTTGCAAGACAGCTTTTAAAGGTGTTAGTGTGATGGAGCCATTTGCTCCTGTCCAGAAGGAATGGGACAAGGGATCTGTGTCACAAATAGGCTGCATTAGCATGTCCATTAGAGAGTTGCTTTCCAGTTTCTGTTCCAGTTCCCATAGCAGAGTCTCGTCTGCTAGAAGAGTTGTCTCACCTGCAGTAGACAGAACTGCTGTGGTTTCTAGTGACATAGTAATGAGTATCTGTGTTCCTGCATGAGATATAAATAATATGAAGAATCTTGATAAACCTTCAGAAATTGCGTATGACCTAAAAAAATGAAAAACAGCAAGAGGATTCTTAAGTGTCAAATCATTCCATTTCATGTGTGAACTGATGAAGACATTACTGGTCTCAGAATCTGCTGTGTCTCATTTTTTAGTTAATGCAATTGAATTGCAAACCTGGTATATATAATGGAATAACAATGAAACTTCAAATAAAGAGCACGAGTTAACGATGGATTAAATCCGGCTCATGTAAGCAGTGCCAGTTAGCACCTGTTTATAGATAATAAAATTAAACTAGCTTGGTGTTTTTTAATGAGGTTATAATTCAGCTAATAGAGGAAATAGTGTCTCAGTGATAGACTTCTGTGGGCAGTTGATTTGGACCACATGATATTTTTACTAACAAAGCAGAACAATAGAAAATAAACATGTCATGTATTAAATGGATCAAAACCTGGCTAGTTGACAGATACAGATATAAATAGAACTATTACAGGGCAGGCAGGTTTGTAGAGAAATCCTGAAGAGCTTTGGCCTTACCCATGTGATAGGAGAAAGTTTTAAACTTAATTTTCAAAGGAAATCAGGTTTTCTTTCATGGTTTCCAGATCTGTTTGTGCTTTGCTCTCTAATAACTTTTGTACCCGTTGAACAAATTTCCATTAAATTTACAGAAACTTCTGATCTCAAAAATAATTTCTCTGGAGATCAGCATAAAGGTAGGGAGAGAGACCCAGAAGCTGATTAGGAGAAAAGCAGTAGTATAAACACATGTATTTGTGGACACACACATTACTAGAGAATCTACATGGCATAGGTACTTGACCCTCAAGAAAAGCTGAGAAACCGACCACACAGCCCAGATCTGTGGGTAGCTGGCCTGCACTGGCTCTGCTCCATGAGGACTACTAGTTATCTGTGAGAAGCTGGAAAAAATAAAGGTGTGCCAGTAGTTATTGCAGCTGTGTTGAGTGGTCAGGAGCAAAAGGAACAGCCTGCTGATCCAAATAGCTTGGTAAGCTTGTTGTAGGCAAACCAGACAAGCCGTAACACATGCAGATCTTACAGAGGGAAGAATATCAGCCACTCTGTTAAGCTCAGGGGGTAGCAGTGGGAGACTTGTGATTTCACAAAGCTGTGGTAGCGTTTGCCATGCTGGAAATGTGCTAATCCAAACTGCATGTTTCTTGCAAAAAAAACCCACAAAAAACATTAGTTCAAATGCAAGCATGTACTCTATCTCATGAAAAGACGACTGACACTATCCCTGTTTCATAGGCACAGAAGGGAAATAGGAGAGTGAAGGGGTCCAAGGTAAACACAGGACAAGAAGCAGAGTTGGAGTCAAAACCAAGAACATCTGTGCCCCAAACAGTGGCCTTCTGTTAGGTTATTTTAGCTTCCATATCTGTATATTCCCATCTTTAAGCAGCAAAACAATCCATGTGAACATAAAACAAAGCACCTTCCTTATATGAAAGTTCATAACAGTTTGGGAGCACTCAGTACTCTTGAGACACAATTATGCTCTGTTCTGTTGCTAACTCTTAAGATTTTAATAATTTTGAGAACACATCTGTAACAGCATATACAAGAGCAACAGGATAACAATAACAATAAAGTTGTGTTGTGTTCTTGATATAAACTCTTTGGTTTGGGGTTTACAATTTATGTGCTCTGGAACTGGATTATTGCCTCATAAAACAATGCAGCAGCCTTTTCTCATTTGGTTAGCCATCTATTTTTATTAGAGTGCTCTATAGAATGCCTGCAATAATATTGTAGAGGTGCAGAAGTTTCATTATTTCACAATAAGCAGCTAGCCAAGACCATTATTATTTTTACAACAGCTGGGCTTGCTATTGAAATATAGTTTTGATTATAACCTTTTTTTATCTCCTTCCTCTTTCTCTTTACCAAAAGCAGAGATGTGCAATTATTTGTTTTCAGACTCCTTTTCCACTGCCCCACAAACATGTCATTTTCAGTGAAATTGATGGATTATAATGGGGGGATATAATGGGAACAGATCAGTGATAATGCATTACTGTAATACAGCCATCCCTGAGAAATCTTATAAAAACATCCAGTCTTCCTAAGCTTTAAAATCTGCAGTTTGGACAGCCTATACCTCTACTATGGAATCTAGTTCTGAATTTTCCCCTCAGTTCTTTGATGCTCAATTATTGTTTGGGTTCTGCCTTCCCCATCACGTTGCCATGACAACTCCTTGCATAAAATCCAGGGTTCAGGCAATAACAACCACTGCTTTGGAGCAGGCTCCAGGCTCATAAAACTTGAAATTGTTGCTCAGAGAGATTACTGAAGATTAATGACTCTGCTCTGAGCACCATGGAGCGCATTTCTGAAAATCTTGGTAATTAAATAAAAAATACATGCAGGCGATGTGTTCCCTGAGTCAGGAGTGTTAACACCTGCTGAGAGTGTTGGAGTTGCTGTAACTCAGTAGTAAAACGTAGGTGGGTATTATATAGTTTCTTTATGCTAAATAGCTACAGTGTTTAATTAGCTGTAGCGGTTTTCCTTTGCCTGTTCTCTGGCTGTAAATGGAACATGCTGACCTGGGCTTGCCACTGGGGCTGGAGCAGGTTGTCTTCTCCCGGGCTGGTGCTGTGTGCCATGCTCATTCAGCCTAACGGCCCTGCTCATGAAACCAGTGCTCTGTTTCCTGCCACCAGCCTCTTGTAATTTCAGTGCATTACTGGTCATAAGGAAGATGAATACAGAGCTGCAAATTGCTTGAGCTGAGTCATAAAATAGGACTTGTTTCAAGAGCCTGTTAAGCACATGCTCCTGATGTTAAGCATATTCTGTGTTCTACTCAATAGGAATAGAGTTAGGACTGCCTTGAGGTTAAGTGTATGTTTTTAAGTCCTGCACTAGTTTGAAGGTCTGCAAAGTTGTGAATCTCAGTGGGACAATGAATTAAATATGCTGATTATATTTGCAAATGTGTTAGTATTCAGTAATAATGTCTTTAATATTACATGCCACATTAGGTGTAACCAGCTGTCACGCAGCAGGATTTAAAATGATCTTAACAGGAGTCAATGAAAGGTATTTTGTCTTCCCCGAAGACAGTAGTGCACGGTTGGTTTAGAGTTTGCCTCTCTGAAGGTGAGCAGCATTCCTCAGGGTAGGTTCCAAAATTACATCTGTTCAAGAGCTGTATGTTACAACCTTATGTTACTAAAATCAGAAGAAACGTGTACTAGGAAAAGTCTAGCTTAGGAAAAAAATCTCCTGTATTCTAAGGGTATAAAAATATTAACTCAAAACAGATGCATAAAGGCTAGGGGCATCTTTGTTCTCTACAGCAGACCTTTCAAAATCTCTTTCACATTGGGCTGTCTGCCGCATAAGAAGGCTGCTTGTGCCCATCGAGAAACCTGTAAGTACGAAGAATTCACAAAAAACTCAGAAAGTGACCATGATGCCAAGCGAAGAAGAAATGTATGTCATCTGAAAGGGAGCAATAATTCATTTTGAGATCTAAACCTGGTTTTAAAGTAGTTATTTGTATGTTAACTTCCTCAAATCAGAAGCTTAGCCATCTGTTTCAGTTAATTAGTTAGCCTTTGGCTGAAGTTTAATCATTGTAGGAGCAAGAGGTAGGGGAATCAGTGGTCCTGAAGGGTTCTCAGGGACTAATCCCATGAGACTGAATTTAGCATCAAGCCTCAGTCCTTAAATAAAGGGTGAATTTGCATTACTGCGCAGGGTAAAATCCCTGCCAGGACTGGCATGGCAGTAAGTCTGTAGGAAAACATACTTTGTTGCTCCTTCAAGACTCTTGGTTTTGTTTCCATATCCAGGACATGATCCTCTGAGGACTGCTAGGTTCTAGTGAGAATAATAATTATAATAATAATTAAATTTGGACCTGCAAATTTGCTAGCCTGATGTTCATGGCTGACCTAGTCTGGCCTTCTACTGCTTGTGGTGGGCTGTAGGCCTGGGGTAACTTGTAATGAAAACCTAAGCAGCGTTCAGGCAGCTGGGTCAGCCTTTTCCTTTGAGGTTATTTCATGTCAGTTGCTGCAGATTAGATTTGTAGTGTGTGGGTGCATGTGCACAAAAATTTAGCTTCCTCAATATTTATAGAATATAAAGCAGTCCCCCCGGTTTAAGGCTAGGATGAACATTTCTGTCATATTAGGAAGGCAACCTTATTTTATTCTGCAGCTGCTATTTAAACATGATGAGATCTCTTTCTAATCTTAGGCAAAGTTCAAAATGAGATGTTTCAAACATCTGCAAACTATTATGGGCCATGCCTGCTAGTAGAGGTAATAAATCATAGCCAAGAAGGGAATCAAATGTCTTAATAGTGCTTTTGTTTGTTGCTTCAAAATTTGTCCTCTTTCAGTGTTATCTCTTCTCTTTTAGCGTGGTAGTCATCGTACCTGCAAAGAAGAATGTGTTGTGGGTGAGGTGGGTGGGATTGCATTGGGATGAGGGTGACACCCTTCATTTTAAGTTAGGGGAAAACCAGCAAACACCGTGGCTTATCTTTTCCAGAGCAGGGGGAAATATAAATGAGTCGCAAAAGTGCACCCTCTGTGCTATGTGCCAAAAACAAGATGGGTGGTTCTAGCAGAATATGGGCGAGAGGGCATTTCGTTTTCCTCCAAAGGGGAGATAACAGATCAGCTTTCTCATTTGTCATGGAAACCTTTTGTCAACCCAGTAACAATGACGTCAAGGTGGCAGTGGCACGGTAACAGGGTTAGTTAATGTAGCACACACCTGTTGAACTGCCAGAGGGGAAGGTATGTTGGCTTTTACATTTTCCATCCCTGATTCTCAACAGCTTTGGGTGAAGTTTTAGAAAGCTTTATTCAAGTCCCAGAGCAGTTTTTCTGAGCTGTAGCAGATTCATACTGTGAGCAGGTGGTGCTGGAGCTTTCACTTGCAAAGAAATACAGCTAAATTAGCTCATGCAGTGCCATTCTATAAACCCTCCTATTTGGGGTGTTCTTTTGGAGTGGTGAAAGCAGACTTGTGACTCAAAGGAATGGCACCAAATTCCTTCAGTGTATTTGCTTTTCTTGAGATTAAAGGTTTTGCTAGGGATTACCAAAGGAACTTTTTAGAAACACTTCTGTAAAAAGGGAAAATCAAACCTGTATTTGTTACACCATTTCTGTATCTGTAGATATGCAGCAATAAGCTGTAGCCCATTTTGGGAATGACTATTTTCCTACCATTTTTTTACTGTAATGCTTTTGTGTTTAGTGTTGTTGACTGGCTACTTTTTAGTTTTGCAAAATTACATTAGATTGCCCTTTCACTTCATTCAGTGTTGCTTTTGTGACTGCCTTGCCATTTTTAGCAATTAAAAAATGCTTTAAGAATTCCTTTAAAAATAAGCTTACTTTTTTTCACAAGAAAAAATGTGTTAACAGGAGAAGCAGTTAATTTTTGTTGGAATGTTCATGCTTACTAGCAAAATCATAGGTGATGTGTTTGCAGAAGACTGAATCATTTAAAGAATTGCACTGTGACAATAGTTGATGCAGTTTCTGTTATCATGGCTAAAACATGAATTTACATTAGTTTCATTTCTTGTCTATGATAATTCATTCATTCAAATAAATTAGCGATCCCTTGTTACTGCTAAACAATATGCATGAATCTTAGTTTTTCCTATCATATAGTTTATAAGAGCAGAAGAAAAGCCTGTGATGTGGATGATGATGCCAATTTTATTGGGTTGCAAAGTGGAATTAAGGCTGAGACAAGAATGGCATAAAATGGCATATGGTGATCAGAAAAGGAAAATGAAGTCAGCCTATGTAAACATTACGACACAAATACAAACCAAATGTATGTAGTAGAGCAAGTGAGTTGTAGAAATCTTTGCAAGAGAGAACTATCTGGGATTGTAATTTTCCAAATAGCCAATGAATTAAAGTAACTGGTCATCTAATAATCCAGGGCATCCTAATAGGGACAGATGATGTTAAATGGCTGCCAGGTTTCAAGGAGGTAGAAAAAGTAAAATTAGGTGATAAACATTTTGCATTCCGTAGAAGATGAAATTGTCCTTAATGCGAAAGAAATAAGGTTTAGCTACATTAGTACTATTGCCATTGTGGTAAGTATGTGTAAATACTCTGTAAGTATCTATGAAAAACTATAATTCTCTTCAGCTTCAGTTTGGAAAACATTGTAAACTCCTCTACATTATATTTAGCCCCCTTACTGGTAATTTCAGACTGACAGAAAGATCTTTCATGTGATCTAAAGTCACCATAGTATAATGTAATTTTATTTGGGATTTGTGTCTGGAAGACAAGAAAAAAACTTTTTAGACAGTCTTGAAATAAGATTCAAAGTTCTTACTACCACTGGTAGGGAAGCTGAGACATGGCAAAATCTGAGGACTAGTTTGGAAGGTCTTCCTTTTCTCTTCATCATCCCATATCCAAGAGCTGTGACTATGGTCTCTATAGTGAAGTTGCCATGTGCTTGATATAACACAGAGAAAATAAATAGAGACTGGGAAGTGGAGCTAAGCCACTTATTTCTCAGTGACCCACATCCCTCTTTCCAGAAATAAAATAGCATCCCACCCTGTTAGATACTGCAGAATCATGTGATCAAATGATTTCGCTGAATACTTAAATGCCTCTTCATTTTTATAGACTGCTTCTTGTTTTGTCCTGATTGCAAGTATTCATACCAGTCCCTACTCACAGAACACAATTTACAGTTTAAGTCCTATTGATTTTTACTGAGCTTGTGCATACGTGTGGGTGTTCTCCTGAATTAGACCTATAGTTTGTGCCTCTTGCATCAAATTCTTTACATTCGGGGGGAGCATGAAAGAGTTATTTGTTATAATAATGAAATCTCCATTTGCCCCCCTAATTTTCTTTAAAGCTTTTTGTGCCAAACTATCTCTTTAAATTCTTCAGTCTGTGGATTTTTCTAAAAAGCAGAGAAACTTTGGCAAAAAGAAACCACCACGTTTTCCTGTTTTTTTTCTCAGTCACTGCCTTTTCTTTAAAGCCCTTCTGGCTGGAAAGTGGATAGAAATGTTGAATTAGTGTTAACAGAATTTATTAAGGGAACATAATCTGAGTGGAAAAGGAGATATTCAGCCAAAGAAGTGTCCTGTTGGATATTCAGTTTAAGTAGGTGTGATAATATGATGTTAATAGCAGGCAAACACAAGGATGGCAGGCAGGCTGTGGATGTTACAAGTAATAATAAATGGAGTTTATGGAAGTGCAGCAAAGTTTAATGATTTCTTATTTCATTTTAGATTTCTCAGTTATGCAGTTTGAGAAATTAGTTTACGCAAAATAAATTAGATTTTTTATTGGAATTGTTCTGTTTTGTTACAAGTGCTGATCAACAGTAAGGGCTGTTTGTTGACGTGGCTAGCTGCCATTACTGTTATACACCATCTTATTTTGTTCATCTCCAGGTTCCTGTTTTATCATCTGTCCTGCCCCAATTCTGACAAAGTCCTATACTTTTCCAGTGCCTCTATCCCTCCATGCATGGGCTCCCATTGTCCCTCATGTGCAGTTAAGATGGCACAAAATCCTTTGCTATTCCAGCTGAAAGAAAGCAAGTCAGATTGTCAGATTCACTGGATTCACTGTCCTTTTGCAAAAGAATTTCTTACACAGTTTATCTTTATTTCCCAGTTACTAGCAAAGGAACCAAATGTAGCTCCCCTGAGCACAGATCTTTGTATTTGCCACTTAAGCCTAAGATAGAGATTTCGCCTAGGATATTCAAAAGAAACTCAAAGGAAGTAAATGCTTAATTCACACTGAACTTCACTGTCTTCAGGTTCTATCCGTTCTCTGTGACTCTGAAATCCAGCAATAGTTCTCTAATTGAGCTTCCCTGAAAATGACCTCCACATGGCTTTAGAGACACATTGGATATGATAATGTCAAACATTAAGTGTACTTGGAGTTCATGCTGAAAATTTTACACTCAGCTACCAAAATATGTTGTTTATCCTGGATACTGTTGCATTTCATGTTGTCAGATACCCTGAGGATGTCTTAAGCTTAGTTCTTATCTCCCTTGTCTGCATGTGTTGCATGTAAAATAGAAATTTGGTTTTGGGGAACAAAAGGACACACGCATAAGCGTTGTGGATAAACACAGGCATCTGTCTTTGAAAACTGAGGCCTCCATTAGTTGAACTGAGTCAAGCAAGAACAGAAATGGGCATATTCATTCAGGGTCTTTTTACATATAACAGTAATTGCATAGGCCAGAGTGTTTTATCTGAAGTGTCTCCAGTAAAAAAAAAAATTAATCAGGAGCTGGGAATGTGCTCATCAATAGACCTTCTTATTCTGCTCATCCTTTGATAAATGAACACAGAAAGTTCTTTCAGGCTTCTCTCAATCTTCTTTTTGTTTCTGCTGGACTTCACTGATCCATATTTAGCCATACCTGATAATGTGATGTGATAGCGACAGCAAATGTGATTGGTAAAGTCAGTGAGCGTTGAAACAGAGCAAGTCAGATCGACTATCAAACTCTTTGGATTTATATTCTTGTTTGAAATACAATTTATTACCTAGTTAGAAACTAAACCAAAACACACACAAGAAGTGCGTGCAACCATTTTTTGTTATAGTAGTTAAAGAAGTAAATTTTATGGGAGGAGAGTCCTTTGGGCATGCTTCAGCCAACTCTATCAAACATAGAGGCCAAGAATGATAGAATTCAAAACCTGCAGCTGCTGGTTCCTTTGGGAGTCACATTACAGTAGTACAAGCAACAGTCTTTCATTTTAAAAGGGGAAGCATGCATCTGCGGCCAAAGGCCTTTCAGTGCTATTTTAGGTAAGTTGATCTGCATAAAGGCCATTGTAATCTCTTGTGCTGCTCAGGTTTTAGGCGATATTTTCATTTCATAATGCCGTTTCTGTGAAAACATCTGCTTAGATGTGCCAGGCTTGATCAGGCACCCTGTTACATCATTTGGCAAATGAGGTCACCTTAAGTAAATAGCGGCATTATGAAGGGGAGAAAGAAAGCCCCAGGATTTAACTGCTAGGACTCAAGCTGTGACCCATCATGATGGCTGAAGATCATGCAGTAATGCTGAAAAGGATCAGTAGGTGCAGTGGACAAGGTAAGCAATAGGGAGGACTCGTAAGTAATCATATCCCTCAAGTTCCCTTTTCCACAGGGCTACACTGACTGAGGGTATGGGCATGCAACAGTTTTGCAGACTCTCCTGATCAAGGTGGGCATTGCTTCAGGCAGAGTTTACCCATGCAGCCTATCTGCAGCAGCAGTGGATGGTTTTTATGTAGTGATTAATGGGAACACTGAGCAGGAGACTTATATATAACAACCAGTAAACTGCAGGCCTTAGAGAAAGCAGCTTGGGGGAGAGAGAGAGACACAGGTCTGTGGGGTTGTCTGGCTGCTTCCAACTGCTGTCAAGCTAACTGCAACCACCTCATCCAAACAGCATCTGGAGTTTATGTTGCAGCCCAAGCCTCTTAAAGTGTGCTCTGAATTTACCAGAAACATTATCACTCTCAGCTGATGAAAAATCATGGATGACACTGGATGCAATAGAAATAGGCACTAGACAGCCAGGCTGTGCTGAGCCCAGCCATGTGCCCAGAACAGTGCTGGTACCAGGCAGTGCCCTCAACCATCACGTGTTTTTTCAGCCTAAAGCCTGCCTGGCACATAGTGCTGTCCAACAGCCATGTCAGTAACGTGCCCTGGTTTTTCCAGTATGTCCTCAATCCCCCTGAAAATTCCCACTCTGCCTTATGACACCTGCAAGAGGAAAGGGGGCAGAAAAAGTGCCAGCTGGTACGAGGTCTTCCTTACAGTGAGTAGTGTTGAAGATGAACACTACTCACTGTCATCATTACTCCCAATGAGTTTTCTGTTGTCTCAAATCTGCATTTCCCTTTAAGTTCTGTTAGACCAACCTACTACTGAAAATCATTAAAAGTTAACTTATCCACATCCACCTTTGAGTTAATTTTATAGTAATGGGACCTAAGGACCACCAATAAAAAGAAAAATAGCAGCTATTATATCTGTAAAAAGGAAATGACTTGGAAAAGGAGAGGGATGCCAAGCTAGCTTTCTCCAGCCATGACAAAGGGGAGTGAGACTTACAGCACCATATGGCTTAGACATTGTTTGAATAATCTCTCCCAATTAAGAACAAAGCCATTTTTATATAAAACATCTGTTCTGTGAATTCAACAATTTGGGAAAAAACATTAGGGGATACTCTAAATCCTTCATTGTGTTTTTGGTTTCTCTGTTCTGATTCTTAGTCATTTTGAGCAGCTAATACCCCTGAAGGAGTGTTGTGGTTTCCTATGATGCTACCAAGCATCAATGCAGGCTTTCCCGTTTCTGTATGCTGGGCTCCTCACCCATGCTTCCTTCAGAGATACAGCCTTCACTGCTAAGGTGTGTGCATTTTAGGAGAGTCCAGGGTACCTGAAGTAGGTCAGTGAAGATCAGCAGAGGATCTGCAATGAATGGGCATCACTGGAGTTGAGCTGGGCTAAGACATGGGAAGGCAGATCCTCCCATCAGCTCTGTCTGCTGTTCATAGTAGTCCTGGGAGCTGAGCATGGCTGTCCACTGGGGAGGGTATCTGTCTAATGTAATTAGGCTTAGATGTATCTAAACCACAGTGGTACTTAGCCACTAAATTCTGGTTGCTGCACATTTGCAGAGGTAAAGTAGAGAAGTGTAAGATTATCCCTTCTCTGCCTTCAAGAACTCGCTTCTTACATCAGTACCATAGCAAGATAACATAGCTTTGAAGCAATCTGCAACTGCTTGTCTTGGAAATTTCTGCTGTTTATTTGACAAAAGGAGGGAAATCTGTTGCCAGTATTGTTTGAAATTATATGTATTGAGCAAATTTGATCCAGTGTACAAACTGAGATCTGCTTTGTTCTAAAGCATCTGCAGTGTGATCGTATTGTGCTTTTCCTCTGAGTATCATTTGCTTCATTCCCAAGAGGGCATCAGTCTGAGGTCTCTCCTCTGGTTATTTTGAGCCATTGTTCTTCAGGTAACTATTTTTATTTTGGTGTAATTTAAAAGCAGGGCTGGCTAATCAGGGGCTTGTAGATCCTCATCATTCCCTGCTGTCAATATCAGGAAGCTCTAGGTTCTGTGATAGCAAGCAAATAGGGGGTGTCATACTCATCTGGGAACACTGTCTGAGTAGGGAACAAGGCTGTGGGAAGATTTTTTGGTTCTTCCCTTCTCAAAACTTGGCCACACAGAATGCCCTGGTTAGGTAAAGACAGATGTGAACATCACCCACACTTTTCAAGGGCTCATGTGCTTGTCCTTTTTCTTTCTAAAGCTTCTGTTGGACTTGAATTCTCCTTCTTCAGTGGTAGCAGGTATGTGATGCAGGCAGATGAGATTCTATTTTTATTTCTGTTTGGAACTCATGAGCTGTGTAGACCTTTGACTGTGCACACTTTGCCTGTGCTGTTTGTACCTGAAGATCTTCCACAAAGTTCCTGGCCAGAACACATGATTCTGTGTATTTACTAGCAGTGTCTTGGGGGTTAATGTTTGATGGATTATCTATTGGCTGAAACCCACGACCTCCCAGGTCAAGACTGTCCGCTTTGTTTAGATTGTGCTGGACATATGAAAGAAAGCAACTAGTCAGTACTCCCTGATTTCTATCTATTCTTGTGCCTTTATTAACACTGGGTAAGTTTAGAACACCTTGTGGCTGTGAAAGGCAGCAGGTAGCGGTTTACATTGGAGGGTTTCCTCCACCTGCCTTTCTCATCCTCTGTGACAGTGTCAGCAAAGGGTTTTTGAGCCAGTTGTGCTGGCTCTGTGTCACTGGGGAAACACAGATGATATCTGCTTCATTTTGTGGTTGGGAAGGGAAAGGAATGGAATTTAGGCAGCAGCTCTCTGACACAAATGCCATGAGGAAACCTTCAATCTTTCAGGATCAAAAACTGATTGATGCTCTGATTCAATTTGTTGGGTGAAGCAAAGTGAGTCTGGTCATCTTTATCTTCAAAAGCATTTTTTATAGTTGGGTACGCTGTTTAATTTGGGTCGACTTTAGTCTTACTTTCTGGATAAAAGGCTCCAGAAATATTCAGACAGCTCCATTCAAGCTGTTCAGCAGATGTCAGCAGATGCTGGAGTCCAAAATCCAGCAGTGTTGGGATATGGTTGTGTAGCTGGGACTCAAGCAAGAGATGCTGGATGGGAAAGGTATGTGCTATTTGAGACCATAACACCAGATTTCCTTTCCATTAGCATATTTCTACGTCCCACGTGCCATCTCTGCCTCTACTTCCTGCTGTGGAGTAACTTAGTGTGTCTTGATTTATAGAATGCTGCACATCCAGATGCCTCTCTTATCTCCTTGCTGAGAAGAGCAAAGATGGTACATTTGAGCTACAGCATGTCACTATTATCCTAGCCATGTGTCTAACTAATTGCTTAAATACAAAGAGACCTTCCAGTGAAGCTCAAGCAGTGATCCCCTCTGGTCTGTCAGACAAAACAGAAAGAGTAGGAAGCACCAATTCCATCTTGATGGAAGACGGGTAGAGGGGTCCAAGGACTAAAAAAGGCTCAGAGATGTGTCAGGTATTTACCAAATTTCTGATTCTGAACTCGGTTCGGAGCAATTCTGCTGACCATAATAGGATATTCATTGTTTACCTCATAGCTCCTGAAATGTCCCCATACAAACACCTCCATACTGTTGCAATGAAGCATCCACCAGAATTGCCAGAGCTCTCAGCTCAGCAGCCTTTAGACCTGCAGAGGCATTAGAGGGAAGAACATGGGTGAGTCAGTGTTTGCACTCCAAACCGAGCCTGTTGCAAAGTAATAAAACTAAAGCAGTTCTCTAGTACTGAAATTCATCAAAGGCTGCTTCTGAATTTGATATCTCTCTCAAAATTCCCAGTAAAAAGAAAATCTCTATGAAATTACAGGAAGTTTCAAAAAGAACTCTGTAGGGGATAAGATTTCTCATACCTGTCCCTCAGCTAGAGTGACAGCTCCTGGATCTATTGAAGCACAGACAAAAATCTACATCTAAGTGGTTTTATTCACTTTGTTGAATACCTTGATAAGAATGCAAATCCCATTCTTGCTCCCGCTGCCTCTCTCATCCCCTTGAAATAGGCTGTTTATGGTGACTAAATGCTTCTGTCCAAAACTGGCTGTCATCCAAACCCAGATGGGCAGAAAGCCTAAGAGCAACAGAAAACTAGCAATTTATATTAGGGACACAGTGCCACACCACACAGAATGCTTTGTTTAAACTGGCAGAGCTCTGTGTCCTAATGAATATATGTAAACAAGCAGCTAGTGTGGATTTCTACAACAATATTGTCATATTTCAAAATACCTAAATACACTGAGAAGCTCTTCTGACCCTGATAGATTCATTTTCCATTGCTGATTCTTTTCCTGCAAATCATATGTTGTCTTGAGATTTGTACTGCAGAATAAACAACTTCTTACCTACCTGAAATATATTGGTTTCTACCTACATCTGTGGATGCCGTGCACTGCTGGTTCTGCTCTGAACATGATTTTATGATTGAAAAATATAATGAAAAGGAAATCGGAAGCAGGCTTAAGACCTTAATTATGAAAGGACTAAAACCTTAATTATGGCGCAGTGCCACAGGAGGGAAGACCAAGCACACCAATATTTTGCATCCTTGAAAAAACAGAAAATCGACGTGCCTGCTACATTTGTCAGGGCAGCTGGTATTCATTCACTTATGCTGACACAACCACCGCAGTATCGCTATTACCAGTTCTCTGCCTCTCAGATCTTGGGTTCATGTTTCAGAACCACCGTGAAAGCCATTGCAATTTGCAGGATATGCCATTTAGTTACCCATTTAAGAAGTGGCAGAGGAATCTTTCTTCAGACACCCATCTCCCAAATCCCTGCTCACCCTGTTAGAGAACTATTCATTTCCACTTTCCTTTCAACTAGAGTAGATTTAGTACTACTGGAGTTCTATTTTAGAGGAAAGGAAGGCCAGCCTGTGACCTGATAGGTGTTTTCTATCTGCAGTATAATGATCAATATGCCTCTGGTGTTCAGCCTTGCTTCCTCTGGCTGCTGCTTTGTGGCTGAAAACTAAACAGATGAAGCAGTGGCCATGCACACATACTGTGATACAGGAAAGACCACCTCATGATGATCCTGCACTAACTAGTGTCTGCTGGTCCCTGGAGTTGAGCTGGCTCCTGCACTTGGAGCAGCCTGACTGCCCCTGCCAACAGGATGTGATCGTGCCTGGGATCATTTTGGCTGCTTGCACTTCACCCTCCCACAGCTGACAGGCACTGGGTTGGGTGTTCCAGAAGCAAAAAAGCTCATGTAAGTCATGTCAAAAACTCATGTACCAGAGTCCATGGCATAACTGACATAAACTGCTCTGATTGATGCTCAGAGGTTTGTGAGCAGCATCCTGTGGTAGAGAGGGGAGTTTTCAATGGCTGCATGGTTGGGTCCCTCCCTGCACTGGTGGCACAGGGCAGGGGTCCATTCTAGCTCAGATTTGGTATGTTTAGAACATCCTGATGAAAACACGTACACACTGAATGCACAGTGATGCTTTCTAGCCTAGGAACAAGTGAATGCAGATGACAGAAGATGGTTTGCTGAAGGCAGGCACTGTGGAGACAGGCTGGAGCTCCTGTTAGCCTCTCTCAGGACATATGGCACATTCATTCCAGACTGCTTGGGGCCTTCATGCTTCCTCATTACATTTTGCTATTTGCTTCTATTTCCTTTTCTTCCTGATTTGAAGGTTGTTGCTTGCTGTGTAATTCATTCAATTTGTTCCTGTGTCAGGTCTTTCAGTTATGCCTTGTGCTCTGCAGTCATATTGCATTGTTACTTTTATTTCTGTGTTTCTCCATGATCTTCTTGTGCCATGCACAGCTTAGACTGCTGTCTGGGTTTTAAATGCATCCACTCAGTGGCTTAAATGGTGGGTTTTATCACAGGAATAATAAAAGTGAACATTATGTGTTAAAACATGAAGCCATTTACCTGTGAAGTTCAACTTTAAGGGCATTCTCTATTTCCTTTCTCTTTCCAAACCGAAAGCAGTATGTATGAGAAACCAGCAGCCCATCTGTATTCCAATTTGCGTGCTCCAATGTAGAGAGAAGCATAATGTACTTCCCTGAGATTGGAAAATTACTCTTTAAAAACAAATGAAGTAACTAATAGCTTGAGGGATCACTTCATAGGTGAAAGGATTTCTGTCATCAGGAATCAGATGTATTTGCATTATTCCTCAGTGGCTTACAAATTGTATATGTATTAGTATTATATAGCTTTCTAGAGGGCTTATTTTGCTGTGGGTTAATTTGGTAAGTAAATGTTCTTTGTGGTGTGGTGGTATGTAAGACACAGAAGAGGCATGGCAAATATTTGAAAGCTCTTGGGCAAAAGGAAAGAACTCCTTTTCTGTTATTTGTGGCTGGCACCTAAAAATGATCTCGAGGCCCCTGCCTGAGCTAGCTGCTTGCATCTACTACCTGCACCTGTAAAAGGGAACCTGCTTATTTCCTCCTGCCAAAGAGGGATCCTTTCCCTGAAAATGCATGATTTTAGCACTGCCTCCAACCAGTGAGTTGGAGCCTGAGGAAGCTCTGGTCCATATTTCCATCCCAAAGATGTTGGAAGAGCAGGTGATAGAAATTCATGTGGCTTCTAGGAGGCTGAGAGAGGTTATCTCCCTCCCTGACACGTTAAAGGTAGGCTTCTGAAGCCAGTGTGTGTGTGCGTCTCTGCTGCTGAGGAAGAGCTTGATCACACTGGGTGCCAAGCAGCTCCTAGAGGGGATGATTGCTTCCGGTTCTCATTATGTTAAATCGCTATTTTTAATGAATCGGAGAAAACATGAGCTCAGGGATGTATGGTACCTGAGGGTCACAGAGCACACCTGCTTCCTCTGGGATAATGCTTACAGGCGTTGCCCCTATCAGAGCATCTGTTTGTACCACAGATGTTGAGTTATTTGAGAGGGGATTGACAAAGGTCAGTGATAAAGCAATTTGAGGTCAGCTGCGCCTCAGCCCACAGTGAGGAGGGCAGCATTGCAGGAAGGGAGCAGGGTTCCTAGGCTGATGCTCCCTGGGAAGTGCCTTGTTAGTTCCAAATTGAAGTGCTGCCTTCACTAGTCCTTTTTTTCTGGAATATTTCAGGGCTCCTTCACCTTTCCTCCTTAAGCAATAAAAATAAGTTATTTTTTAAAAGTCAACAAAAACCATCTGAAGAATTATTTTTTTTTTTTTTTGTTTGATGTTCCTGAGCATCCTCTGCCTATGTCATTGGAAGTGGCGCGTCTTGGAATCCTGTCTGAACCAGCTCCTCCATGCCCAGACACCACACACATCATACTTAGTTAAGCACTTCGAAGGCAAGAGTTAATTCTTTATAGCAAATTAGCTTGCAGTGTGATGGCAAACACGGACACCTAGTGGTACTCGAGTGAAGGACATGCAGATGCTTTGAAAACACCTATGGGAGAGTAGGTACAGAGGGTATCTGTTCACGTTTGCTCCTAAAAGAAGGAAATAATTATTTTCAGATAAAATATATGTAGCATAATATGGTGGATAGAAAAATTACCCAGCATGGACTAGTAGAAGAATTAGGGGAAATTCATCACATTTGGTAAGAGTTGTCAGTGTATTTACCAAGAAGCAATCAGTTTTATTCTTGTGTCTTAAATATCTCATACCACACTAAATCAAATACCATATTAGATCAGGACGATTTCCTACTCCTCGGATCAGTCCATAGCAAACAACCCTCAGCAAATACTATAGCAATAACTTATTCTTAGCATACATGTGAATGTTCGTACTCCAGTTATGGGGAAATTATGTCAGTGTGATGAATGGTGGGTTTGCTGATAAACTGCATAGCTAGGTGATAAACTGATCTCTTCTGCACTTTCATAAATGCACTGAGCTCTTTCTGCCAGGATTAATGCCAGCACTTTGTCTGAATGGCCTGAAACAGCTGCCATGGTTTGTTTTGCTTGTGTTTTCTATTTATTTACAAATAATCTTTCAGAGAAATATTTCCTTCTTCTTCCCCAAATCTAGCATTTCGTCTACGGCAGAGACACAGGACAGGTGAGAACCAGTCCTTGTCCACTGACCCCTTTCTGTAATTGTAAATGTCACCCCTGTGAATGGAATTTCTTTCACCCCTGCACTGGACACACAAACCCCTATGCCACTGAGTGAGGAGGCAGGCTGTTTCCACAGGAGTGTGCATTCAGGGCTGTTCGGGCTCAGATAAGGGTTTCTGTGATTGTACCAGCTGAAGAGTGAAGTCTGTAGAGATGAGAGTGCTCTCCTCAAGGTTTCCCCCATTCAAGCTGCTAAATAGATCCCCGTTGCCACAGAGGTACTCAGTGTCTTACAAAATTTTTCCCAGTTCAGTTGGATTTACAAGTTGTTCTTTTAAAAGCATTTTATAATATGCTTGGGTTTAGCCTCATATCCTAAGAAAATGAGATGTATGGTATGACACTGTTTTGAAGCAGCTTATTTACTACTCTTATGTTAATAACTTTTGCATCAGTGAAATAATTTCTATCAAACTTGACACTGGAATAAGAACCTCAAAGATTCCTGCATGCCTCAGGGAAACAGGCAGCGCATGCAGGAGAAATACTGAAAGTAGGGCCCCTAGTGGCAGGCAGACACCAAGAAATCCACACTGCAGTGGAACATGAAGAAAAATTCCTCACACCATAAAAAACTTAGATTTGTGCTCACACTTTTTAGACACCCAAGAATCCAGCTCTGAGATCAAAGTTACTTCTGCTGCTTATGCAGTCACTGCTTCTGTTTTGTTCTGCTGTATGCGCAAGTGCTTATATATGCAGTCTCTGGTTATATAGAGGCTATGATTAAACAGAGACCAGAATTGTTCATCGAGTCAGAGCAGGGTGTGGGCTGAAGTAAAGCAGCAGGTTGCCAGCGCTCAGTACGGAAGTAAGACGATACATTTATTCTTAGATACAAATCCTGGAAGTCAGCACATAATCAGTCACTCTGCGTTTATATATTTACACCTCTGCTTTCCATCAGAGAGGAGCTTTTCTGATCTGCCCCTTCAGGATTCTGTAGTCTCCCAAGAGGTCCCTAAAGCCAGTTTGGGAAGATGAGAGCATGTTTTTTGCCTTGCAACAGAAAAAAATAAAGTGTGGCTGTTTCCTCTCACTACTGTGGTAGCATGGGGTAGAGAGGTGAGCTGGAATTTGTCCTGCCACGAGGGACAGCCTAGAGGCAGCCTGGGCTACTGCCAGTCTAAAAAGTCACCCCAGAAACTAAAGCAAGAAAAAAGTGCAAGGCTTCTGATGGGCAGTCACAGCTAGAAAACTGACCCACAGCTAGCATTCAGTACATTACTGGGTGGGTAGCTTTGATATCTCACTTAAGCCCGGCAGAATCAATAAGAAGTGAAGGAAACCAGGGGCACAACATGTTGAACTTTGACAAAAGAAATGATTAACTTAGCTTCTAAGGAACACAAATCCTGTCTTTGCCAGTGTAAATATGATGCAAAGATGATTGCCTTCGTCCTGCCCTCCCTAACTTCTATTCCTGTTCTTTTTTTTTCCCCTGTTGGACCTGGGCAGTTGTCTGGAGGGTGTGAACTAACGGTGGTGCTCCAGGACTTCACCGCAGGCCACAGCAGCGAGCTCAGCATTCAGGTGGGGCAGACGGTGGAGCTGCTGGAGAGGCCAAGCGAACGGCCAGGCTGGTGCTTGGTCCGGACCACGGAGCGGAGCCCACCTCTGGAGGGTCTGGTCCCCAGCAGCGCTCTCTGCATTTCCCATTCCCGCAGCAGTGTGGAGATGGATTGCTTCTTCCCTTCAGGAAAAGGTAGGACCCAGTCTGGCAGGTTTAAGACCATTTTGGATTTCCCCTTTTGTATCATGTAAGTGCAAAGCTGCTTGGGCTGCTCTTGCAGTCAGTGTGGGTAAAAAGCTGTTTAGTCATTATTGAGTTTTGTTATTGGATCTCTGTGAATGGGCACAGTGCTGGCCTAACTCCATTTCCATGAATCAATGTTTGTACATGTGTGTCTTTTGCTGTGTGGTGGTCATTATTGTCTGGAAAGTCTGGATAAAAATAAGACCTTTAAACAACAAAAGGACTGTTTTCAGTGCCTAAAAATCTACAAGGAGGGAAAGTCATGTTGTATACGCACCAAATTGTGGATATGTTGTTTTATGAGTGCCACAATGCACACTAGTGCATGGTCTTCTGGTATATCCCCTGTTGCCTGTCTGTTATTGCAAAGGAGTACAAAGAAGCCACCAGTGAGTACTGGTACACTCTGTTGACATGTGAACTGGAGACATTGTGTGTAATGGCACAGTACAATGGGGAAAGACTCCTTTACAACTAGCAACAAAACATATCCCTGCTATTACCCTGAGAGCGTGGGCTTTACCCACAATGAATGGTGAAATAGTATTTGTCTCTGGTGTCTGTGGCCTATTCAGTTGATGCTCTGTTCTGAGCAGTGTGTGTCCCACATATAGCATCTATGCAATCAGGCACAGGAGATGCTTCAGACTGATAGACCAGAACCAGTCCAGTTCAGGGCAGCCAGAGCAGGTCTCCTTTTGTCTGTGCCCTCATTTTTGGCCATGCGCAACACAAGTAAGGTCTAGGGAGGAAAGGCTTCAGTCATCTCACTCCTGACTTCAAGCCTCCAAAATGAATTGGCTTTTAAAATTATTTTTGCCTCTGTGTTAAGGGAAATAGAATTCAATCTGTTCTTGTTTGAGCAAGTTAAGCTTGGTGGTTTTCTTTGTTTTGAGAAAAAGCACTGAAACTGGGCTGTAGTCCAGCCTTGCTTTTTGCCTGCACTCCCACTGTGGAGACTGGGAGTGGGGCTCATCCTCAGGACAGAGCAGTGTGGTAGGGCCGGGGTCTGCAATCAGAGTTTCCCTTTGACAGCCATCTGATTTAAACCCTGGGGAGGAAAGCTCAGCTTTTGCTCTTGGATTTGACTCTCCCAGCAGGCCTCATTCGGTTAGGCGCTTCCCTTTGCCCTGTTTTGCAAGAGGGAGGAGGCAAAGTCAGTGCTGGCCATCAGCTCTGTCTGTGGTGCAAACTCCAAACTCATCATGCACTTCTTAGACCCACTGCTATGCCTCCTTCCTGCTGCATGCCACAACCCTGCCCTGCTTTTGCTGCCACAGGAGCCTGTCTTGATCCTCAGCTGTCTTTTGAGAAGCACTGCAGTTGCTTACATGCAAATTAAATCTGTGAATAAACAGAAGGGTAGGGTAAAACTGAAAATCAGCCTGGTCTGCTTAACAGTAGTCACTGCCTGGCATGACTCACAGGAAGCCAGAGATATGTCTGCTGGGTGCATGGTCCACCAGCCGGGCCTGTGTCCTCTGCTGAAGGACACTGTGAGACACCACTCAAACTTCATTTCAGTGTGCTAGGTTGTAGAGCTTTTCCTCAGTTGAAATAAAACTGGAAATTACAGGAGGAGGCTGTGGAAAGGGATGCAGGAAATGCTGAGGAGGATGGAGACAGTGCTGCAGGGAATGCAGACTGGTAAGAGACATGAGGACTCTGCTTCTGGCGCAGTTGTATGAGCATCAGGGCATAACTGCACCACAGGTATGGTGTGACAGGCACAGTGCCAGGCTGTGGCTGGTGGACCACAGCCGACTGATGCCTGGAAGTCGCCAGGCTGCGTCAACACAGCGCTGCGTCTGCGCTAGCACACTGTGCTTGCCTGTGGGGCAGGTTATCTCATGTAACACACAGTGACTACTTCCAGGTTGGAGCTGGCTCTTGTCCCATCATCTCCAAGCAGGTGCAGAGTCAGCCTGGGGCTGGCTGGCTCCAGTCATGTATTCATGTTACTTCCTTACATCTCCTCCCCACCCAGCCTCAGTTTTCTTCCTGTGCATACCAAAGCTGTATCAGGGAGCCTCAGTATTAATGGGATCTCCAGAAGTGCTGCTAGAAATAATAAAAATAACCATGCAATCCACAATTTTGGCCAGTGTACAGCAAATAGGTTCTGTGTTTAATCAGTTCTCCCTCTATTAGGAAAACAGGAAATTGTTTAAACTGAATGAACAGATGCTGGGAATAAAGAAAGAGTGGTAAGTTTAAAGGGGAAAATGCAGTAGCTATTGGAAGAGCCTGCTGGTATCATAAGATGCTGAAAGGATTAGCATGATAAATGGCTTCTGACTATTGATATTTGTGCCCTGTAATACTTTCAGTAGCCTTAGGCATGTGCTGGACTTAGAATCCCACCCTTGAAAAATTTCTGGCCTTTCTCTACAACCTGAAACAAAGGCTGGCTCATCTTATATCAACATCAAATGGTGTCCCCTGTCTGTTTCAAGTATACATACACAGTTGCAGGAAACAAGGCTAATTTTGCTTGCAATTACCAAGAGACATAATTCTTTGCTTTTACAAGCACTATAATTTCTAAACCAGGTTATATTTATTCACAAAACTGAACAATTCTAACAGAATTTGCCATCTATGATAGAAACATGCAGAGGTTTTGACGTATATTAAAACATAGTTACATCTGCTCAGTGTGAAATTGCAAATCACTGTGTCTTATTATAAGTTATGGTGGACTATAAATCTAAATTATGTGGCTCACAGAAGCTATCTACCATCCTTAAAATGAAAGAATAAAGAAGCTAATGGTAGTCAATGCCTGAACAGATGAAGGCTTGAAAGATTTGGTGGTATTGCCAGAACATTTTGTAGAGCCTCAGTGCAAGTCCTCTCAAACAAAAAAAAAATCCTTTTTAAACAGCCTCACTGAAAGCCATTGGAAATGCAAACCAAAACTTCAGAGCTGACCTTGTGCTCTAGCTCTTCCTCACTTTTTTACTCTATTCATTTGAAATTAGGTAATGAATTAATATAAAATATTGCAAAAGAAAACATGTGGCTCAAATGTAAGAGAACAAACCTGAAAGAGAACACTTCCTACCTTTTATAATGAAATATCTTTACAGATTTCTCTTGAGGATGAAAACAGTAAAAGTGCAGAGACTTTAAGGACTGCTCTCCCAGCCTTCTGTCTGACTGCTGGCTGTGTTCCTTTGGAGGATACACATTGGATTTTTTATGACTTGGCTACAGCTCAGAGTAGTATAGTTCTGCCTGTCCTTCCTTTCATAGAATCATAAAATAGTACGGGTTGGAAAGGACCTTAAGATCATCTAGTTCCAACCCCCCTGCCATGGGCAGGGATACCTC
>JAOEHX010040292.1:36593-48657 GCA_025448015.1 Bolborhynchus lineola | reverse complement strand
ATCTATTATCAGCATGAGTTTACAGTGCAACACCTTACGTCCTATTCTAGGCAATGTGATGTGGCTGCAGAGTGGCTTCAGGTGAGAATATAAAACACTTTTTACTTGAGGGTAGCCAGAAACAGGGAAGGATTTAAATGGATGCACTGATTCACGTTCAGTAAAGAAATGTCCCTCTGCCTCCTTCAGCAGTTGCCGTTCTGAGCAGGCTGTTGGTCATATCCTAACTTCTAATTTCAGAACAAAAGAAACTTAATCGGAATGTCAAATCTTTAATCTCATTGTGTTAAAAATGAAAGAGTGGGTTTGTGTCTGTACTAAACTCGGTACAGACAGGTATTTAAACTTGGTAAAGCTTGTATTTTAATGTCCTATGGCTTCTCCTATCTCCTATAGTTTTGCTCTTCCTTCTGCCTTTTTTTTTACTGTCCTTAGTTTTGTTCTTTTCTTCCTTTTCCTCTTCCTACTATCTTTCCCTGAGTCTTTGATTTTTTACTGGCTCAGTCTGGTGAACCTCTTTGCTGTAAGCTTCTCTTGACAGAGTGATGGTGATACAATGACCTTGGATATCTTTGCTTGCTGGTCAGAAACAAAGCCTTAACTGGAAGTTAGGCAAACCAGCATCATTATAAGGGTTGTCAACAGCATGTTAATAAAAGTTATTTCTTCGTTAGGTAAAAAGTGAGATCTGATGGTGCTTTTTATAGAAGGTGCTGACAGTGTTACAGTGAGCTGCAGAGCTTTGCTAAGGAAACTGGTACCTTTGTGCTGAGTGGTAGCAAGAGAGTGATCTGCAGTAATATATTCAAGCCCATAACATTTCCTAATTTGAACATATTTTATTTAGTGTTTCAGGCTGAGCCATGGTTACACTGTGTAAAGCATAATGGAATGCGTGGCCAAAGCAGTTCCGTCAAACTGAGGCAGACGAGAAAACAATAGTAAACTTGAGGGTGTCAACCAAAGGTCACTAGTTTCCTTGTCCTTTCTGAATGAGAAATATGAGGAAACTCTTACCTTCCCCAAACTTCACTTGGGTGAAGTCCATCTGTTGCTCGTTAGTTGCATCTCAGTAGAGTCAAGAGGATCAAGTGGACTAGTCTTCTGCAGGCAGTCTCTTTCATGCCAGAGTTGTGCTCAGCTCTTTCTCCTGGAAGGTTCATAAGCAAATGGCTGTGGTGAGGCTTGGGAAAGTTGTTGTTATTTTCTTCTAGTGTTATTAACAGAAAACTGGTAAGCCAATGACAGGAACATCTCTTCCAAGTCCTGTGTTTTTCTGCTTCTGCAGGCTGAGTCAGGAGTCAGAGTAGGTCATGGCAGATACTTATTGGAAGGGACAAAAAAGCTGATGAAAATGCTGCTCAGTTGAGCTGGCAGGATTAACACACAAGGTGGATGCTGTCTGCAAACACCCCCCCCCCCGCTCTTTCTGTTAGTGTGGAAATGTGCTTTCCCGCACCTGCTTTACACCTTTCTAACAAATAGTCCAATGTTAAGTGTGTCCCAGAAGCATGCCTGAGTCCCCCTGCTAGTCCTCTGCAGTAAATAAAGACTCACTAATCTGAACCTATTTGAGTATGTGGACATGTTGTCTCTTGAGCATAGCGATGAGATGTAGGAGGATTTCAGCAGAAGTCATGAGGCTGATAAGCAGCCTCTGAATGTGGACAGTTGAGGGAGAAGCATGGTCATGGCTCTGTTGGCAGGCTGGGGAAACAGTGAGCTCTTTTTAGGATTATTTAGTTCTAAGTGTTTTTATCTCCTACCTGTTTGCAGCAGGGTTTTTTGAGGGTAGAAAGCTTGTTCAGGGATACAAAAGGTCAAGTTTTCAGTAGGTTTGTGATACTACAAAATACAAAGTGTCCAAGACCACACAGGTTTGAGGTTTCTCAAAGAGGTGGTTCTGCACATGTCTCTATGGTCACCATTGTCATCTTCTACCAGCCAAATCTGATGTTTACCATACCAGTGCCAGTGTTCGGGATGCTTTAGCAACTTTCTCTTGGTTCCCAAGAGACAAGTTGTATTAGTATTATTTTTTCTTTTTTTGGAAGTTACATGCACACTGGTATACAATTCTAGCTCTCTCAGTGGAAGCTAGCCCCTCATCCTCCAGCTTTGTGTCTCTTCTGTGATCTTTTGGCTTTATCTTTTGAGATGTAGTTTTATACAGGATATGATGAAAGTACATAAAAACTTTCAGATCTTGGTTCATATGTGTAAAATGGATAGCAAGAACTTCTGTGAAGATCAGCTTTCACTTACTAGTCTGGGGGTGAATGCATGGTGGAGATCCTTATTATTTGGATTGCTGCATTGTTCTCAGCTTTCATAAATTCATCCAGCTTTAAAGAGACATGGGGTTTGCTTTTGTGCAGGCAAAGCTCCTAAACTTCCCATTCACTCCAAGGAGCATATAAGAATTCACAGGCCTTTATTCATCTTGTCAAAAGCCTGAAGGGAGACTTTATTCTAAGGGAAAGAGGAAAGATAATTGTGAAAAAATACAGCTTGGGTAACTCTGTGTCTGCTGCAAAGAGCACAGGGTAACTGAACATGCTGCTTTCCTATAAAATAAGTGCCAGATAGATGTATTGTGTAGGAGCTCAACGCACAGATGCCAAAATAAAATCTTACCAGTTTTGAAGTGAACCAAAATGGGCAGTTATTTCACGTAATCCCAGAAGGATTTTGTTGTTTGGGGTTTTTTTTCCCAAAACTTATGTTTCAACATATACCTTGTTAAAACTCTTATATGTATTAGGAAAACTAATCTATCATTTTAAAGTTAACAAACCCCAAACCTCAAAGTGCTTCTGTCTAAAAAAATAACACCAAGATACTTCGCAAACACACCAGAACACTGTTACATTTCTTGTCTGTTAACAGTCTTTATGAAAACATTTTCATCTTTGGCAAAAGTAGCAGTTTTTTCAAAAGAGAAGAATTGGTTGGGCAGTTAGTGATTACAACAGAGATCTACAGATGTGATTTTCAATTCAGAAAGGAAATCCAGTTCTTCGACAGTATAGCCACTGCATATCACATTGCTATTGCAGAGCAGTTCAGTTGCTAATATTGCATCTCACAGTTCAATATCATGTAAAGGTACTTTTAAAACAAGTACAGGAGCACACATGGCTGTTTCTTTGAAAAAGATCTGTAGATCATAAGTAGGACTTCAGCACATGTGAAGAATTGTTAGAAATATCTAATGAGATATGCTTGAAAACTTCTCCCTTGGCTAGTGTTATTTGCCATAGAAAACCACAAACTAAATATTAACCTGTTTGCTTTCAGTTTGTAATGTTTGATGTGGCTGATTGTGCTGAAATGCAAGCCATTCCTTGGATTACGGGTATTTAGACCAGCCCATTTGGTCTCCTGTTGAGTTTGATGTGCCTCTCAGTTCATTGTGGTCCTTTGTTCTGGACCAGCCCTGTTGTCCTCTCCCTGGCAAACAGAGAATATGGAAATCACACACATCACCTGGACTTCTTTCAGATAATTAGGACAAAATATGAACATTTCACCAGAGAAGTCCAAACAAGATGAGAAATAGGACTTGCAAACTGAGTTGCAGCAGTTTATAGTAGAACAGCCTGTGGGGTTTCTTCTGTTTAATGGGGAGAGAGACCAATTTTACGGACTTGTTGTTTGCTTTTCTCTAATATAGCATGCATAACACCATGTTGCAGGAAGCCCACTGTAGCTCTGGCTGGTTTCTTACTTCCCAGCACTTCCCAATGCTTACAGGTGCCCCTCAACTGTATGGTGGTTGCTTAATACCTTTGGAAAACGGCAAAAATACTTCTCCTGTTTTGTTGCCACATGTTGGCACGTAAGGAGTTAGTAATTGCTATGCTGTTGCCCTTACTGCACTTCAGTGCACGTGGTTGTTCCATGTGTTACAGCCATTGCTAGTCTTGGTACAGCTCAACAACTTTGAAATCTTGGATCACTGCAAAATTACCTTCGAGGTTATGCAAGACTGTGAAGTTGCATAAAGGGGTAAAGCTTGGGAGCCAGACCTGCTAGGAACCCATTAAATATGTGATCCTGAGTTATCAGTAGGTGGTTTCTGGTGGAGACAGTTATCTTTTGTATTGGAAGGTTGCAAATTGAACATGGAAATGTACTGTTGCTGTGTACTGAAAAGCGCGAGTACAGTTTATATGTCAGGTTTGAGCAAATAACCCTTGTTCACTAGCACAAGAGAGCACTTAATTAAACACTTAGGAAGGGGATGGACTCTTACCTGTGATAAGGAGGGACTGGATTTAGTGACTCTGGAGGTATCTCCACTGTTACTATTTTCCAGGCATTTTTCCATGTTCAGATTTCACAGGGAGCAAGCAGCCCTGAGCACGCAGGGAGATCTGGGAGTGGTACATCCCTAGTTATAGCTAAATCCACTGAGGACACTTTTTCATGCAGTTTAGGCTTGCTGGCAATTACAGCTGCAGAGTAGCAGCCAAGGATGTACCCTGTTACACTCTGTTGGGTTTTTTTCCCCTCTTCCCTACATACTGCATGTGCAGCTTTAATGAAAAGAGGTTTCTTACCGCCCCAAGACATGCAGTCTTAACCTATCTCAAAAGACGTTACAGTTCAGTGAGTGCTCCAAAACTTTCTTGAGGTCATGTAGGAAATTGTTAACAAAATGAGTATCAAATAATCAGTAGTTATAGCTTCCAGATTTACATCTATCAGTTGATTTCAGCCTTTTTGTAGGCCTGCATGTCCTAGGAAGCACATCACACACGTACACTCATCAACTCATTCAGTGGCACCAGTTAACTGTGGCCAAGCCAACACCTGCTGCACAGCGGGGCGCAGCAGCATTGCATTAGGGGTGAAGGCAGTATCTATGTAGTTGTGAGGCAGAGAGCATGAACCAGCATGTGTGTTCCTTCTCATTGGGGATCGCTGCGGTCCCAGATCAGCTTTGCCTGTGTTGAGCACTCCTGATGAACAAGGCCCCAGCTGTCTGCTGCTGCTTCCACAGTGCCAAGGCAGGCTATGAAAAGTGTTGCACAACCCAGTATAATTTAACCACATGCTGAATAAATACACTTTTGAGAACTCTTTTGAAGAGATGTTGCTTAATTAATCCTGCAGGGGGTATAATACGTATATTTTTGAAATCCAGTTTTAGCATCATGCAATTAGCTTTTATGGCCTGAGGATTCTGATTTAAGACATTATTTAGTCACTAATGGTAATCTGTTTTAATTAGAAATGCAAATGTATTTTAGATCCAAATGTATCTGAGTGGTACAATGTAAAAAGATGGTTCACAGCTAATACTAGTGAAGTGCCTCAAGCCTGGCATTGCTTGTATGTTCTGTAGTTTGAACCCTGGGGATCAACAAGATATTCAAACATTGTGCTCAGCTGAAGCATGTGGAGGCTGAATAGATTCCTTTAGGAAATAGAAGAAGTATTAATCAACAGGGATCCTTTCTAGGGCAGCAGGAAGAAAATTATAGCTTTAGGCAAGAAGGAAGAAAACACTTAGAATGTTACAGTAGTAACTTCAGCTGTACAATAGCAAAGCACAGCTCCTGCCAGGGTGCAGGTGCTGAGCAGACAACAGCATCTTAGTTGACTTTATCGTAGTATCAGAGAATAACTTAGGCTTGAACCTCCTGGGCTGCTCAGGGAGGGCTGTAGCTGCTCAAAGCTGTGCTGCTATGAAATCTGATCTGATGGTGTGTCTAAGAAATGCCTCAAGGCCATCTAAAGGCTAATGCTTGTTGTATATTCACTGCAGTCACTTACTTGTCTTGGAGCTACTAAACTGTCAGGCAGTTAAGTGTCTGTGATCTGACATCTTACGCTGCAGTAAGAGATCGCACATATTTGACAAAATCTTCCAAGAATCAAAGAACCTCTGCTGCTAGACTACTCCAGCCCTTGCTGTTGTGTTCAAGTGTTTCTTTCTCTTAACTGCTTTGAAAGATGGGGCCAAAAGAAAGCAACTACTCGGCAATAGTGAAGATGGCTTTTGTAATGATAATTGCTTATTAGACATGTTGTTTGGTAGAGCGTTTTTATAGCTATTTGTGATTAGACACAGAGATGCAGCTGGGAATGAAGCAGTGCAGTTTATTATCAATGAGTTTCTCAGGACTAGCCTTATTGGGAAGGCTGATGGTGGAGTCAAGGCACTTGCACAGCTTCAGAAGGCTGAGACCTCTGCAGGGTGCTGCAGAGAGCTCTCCTGTTCCTATACAGCAGATGCTCTCAGAGATTTCAAGTTCCTGTCCCATCTTTCTTGCTGACGCAGATAGAGTGCAGTAGAGATTTCATCACATGAAATTTGATAAACTTGTTGACTGGCACCATGGGGAAGGCTCCTCACAGAACTGCTCCTTACCATGGAGAGCTGTCAAATGAAAAACCAAGATGTAGATTGTGGGAGCCCGTTATGTGAGCTGGAGATGTTCTGATTTTCCTACTTAAGCCGAGTAAATTAAAGCTTCCCACAAGTCTGATAGTCTTAAATGTGCAGTTAAAAGTCTCCAAGCTGCTTAGCCATTTCCCTGTGCTGTGTTCAAAGAGCAAAACATCACAAGCACCAGCAGTTCTTATCTGTGTGTTTTATTTCCAAACCACTGTTTGCATTTATTTCATTCATTACTTCTTTCAATTCATCCCGACCAGTACTTTTGCTGTGAGCTTGTATTTCCTGCTGGTAGTTCTGGAGGATAAGGGCGTGGAGGAAGCTGCTTTGGGCACTAGCCCTGGAGGCTCCAGCTGCAATGTGTCTGTTGTCAAACACCCCAACCTTGTTGTTCTTGGTGGTTACGTGGTGTCCACTCTTGCCTGCACCACTTGCAACTTATTCTTATCCCATTCTTTTCTTTTCAGGGGCTGTCAGAGCCTGAATAATTTAAGAGTGAACAAATGAGAGACGTTCATGGAGGACTCTGTTCTTACGTAGGCACAATTTGTCAAGCATGTAGATTGCCTTGGGTTTCCACTGCACCTACCACAACTTTACTAAGAGAAAAGCCCCCTTTCCTAGACATCTGTGTCACTCTTGCTTAGTAAAGTTATTCAAGATCAGCGCCTTTGGAATTGGTTGGTAAATGGACAAAGACTTTCTCTTTGCCCGGAGCTCCTGACAGCCTCCAAGTACCAAAGAGAACTCCACAGCACTAGAAAGCAAGAGACAGCTGCTGAATGTTGGAAGCTACTGCATTTGGCAAAAGAAGCTGACGCTAAGATGCACACAGTTGTGTTTGTTTGTTCTGCTTGTTTTCTGTGCTTTCTGAGCCATGTGTGTGCCTGGAAAGTTTAATGATCAATCTCTTCTTTCTCAACATGCAGTTTCCTTCCTATCCCCAAAAGCTTTTGGGTTCTGTTCTTGCTTTTTTTTCCCCCAATTTCAATTTATTTTGTCACTGATACTCTTCTGTTGTTTCCGTGAGGAATTGTTTGGGTACATAGCCACAGTCTCCTTTGAAGTAGGGGACAAAATATGATATTCAAATGTCTTCTTCCTCCCTCCTTTCCCCTCATTCAAAGTGATCCACCAGCAGAGTGGCCCACCTTGTCATAGAGGTTGCTCGCTTTAAGCATAAGGCAGAGTTGACCTTAGCAATGAAGTCATTTAACTGACAAATGACTTCAGAATTCTTACAGTAGCTCAATTTGGGAGCTGCCGAATGAAGCTGACCCTTGATACTTTGCAAAAGAATAAGGCTTGTGTTGTACTAACAGCTGCTTGGAAACCATGTGTAATAAAGTTTGGTTTTATGCCCATTACCAAGATGAAAGATGATATTCACCTAATCTGGTACCCTTGCACTCCCAACAGAGCGAAACTGCTTAGGTCAAAGTTTAAAGGTCTGCTTCTATGTGGGTGTCTTAAGCATTTCACAGTTCCTTATGCTAAAAGTAACAGTATACTTGCAAAGGCCAGCAAATGCTGCTGCTGATGTTCAGCTTCAAACATGACATTTTCCCTGTCATCATTCCATACAGGTTTCCATAAAGGTTCAGGGTTAGAACTTCTTTATGGAACATGCATAAGTCTCCTATCAGAATGTATTGAGGGGCTTTGTGTTTGGGGCTTTGTTCTTTTTGCTCTAGTGCCACTTATTCTGGAAACTTCAGGGTTGGCAATTAATTTATTTTTGTCACAGAACGAGGACAGTGTAAATACAAAATGTAAAGTAGAACTCAGAGAAGTGCTTCAAGGATTTGTTTGACTAAATCGAAAAATTTAAAAAATTGTTTATTTTTAAAAAAAAAAAAAAAAAAAAAAAAAAAAGCATGCCCTTTCTGGATCTCGTTAGTCGTGACTTTTTATTTCCTTTCTTTTCTGAAGCAACATGCATGCCTGCCTCTGGACTTCAGAAATCTGCTCTCCAGGCTGTGACGCATTACAGGAAGGCTGCTCCAACGTGTGCTCCAGCAGATGTATGGGACTTTCTCTCGCTGTGTTCTGGGCTGGTCCAGCACGTGTGCTGGGCGCAAACCCAAGGGATGAGAATGAATGTGAACGAAATCGAGTGCATAGAAATACTGTGTCTGGCCTCAAACACTGCCGTGTGGGGCAGCTGCTCTTTTTCTGAGCATTTCCACACCTTGGTATTCAGTAAATACCTATTCTAAAAATATACTGGTTTGCTGGGGAGATAAGCAAGGACTTCCATCAGGCTTACCATACCTATTTCGTAGTATTTTGGGATAGGATCTGGCTAGGAGTATCTCACCAATGGTTGGTGGAATCACTCTGTGGGTGTTTGTTCTCTTATTTTTCCTGTCATGAACTAACAGAAGCTTATGCAAGGGATCAGATGGAGCTCTGGAGCAGGATGAATTTTTCAAAATCATAAATGGGGAGAAAAAGGCTCAAAACCTCCCTTAAGAGAAATTGTAGATACCCATCACGGTAGTAACCTTATATGGAAACCCATTTCTGGGCAGGACACCTGGAGAGGAGGACTGCAGATGTTCCAGCTGCTGTTCAAGGGCTTGGGGCCATGAATTTAAGTTGCACACTTTTCCTGAGAGCCTCTTCAGAGGCACAAAGACACGTTCCGCCTTTATGTGCAGCAGCTTCTCGGTTAAATGTGCACTTGTAGGAGACAAGACCCTGCCCTGTATTCATCTGAGGACTTGCCTTCCTCCCTTTCCTGTGCCCTCCTTAGAGTCACCTCTGATAATAACACGAAGTCTGCATGAAGCAGCAGATACCAAAGAGATGACTTCCGTAGCTGTTCCTCTTACAAGACACTCTTGAAACAGTAACAAAGTCATGTTTTATTTCAGCAGGCTGTCTCTCCTTGCCTTCCCCTTGTGCTGTTTTTCTCCCCGGAGACCCAGCTTGCTCATTCAGCATGCGCTCAGGATTTCAGTAACTTCTCTTGCAAGGTCTCTTGAGACCATGTGCCTCTGTGCTGTTTCTCCAGGCTTTTGGTTTTATCTCACTCTTTGAAACTTTCCCAGAACTGCAGTGACTTCTCTCTGACCTCCAGGAACTGGATCTCTCGAGCCCTGACACTCCGACTGGCACAACCAAGACCTGGAGACTACTTTGGGATGTCAGCTTTCCCAGCATATGCTGGATGAAAGCTGCATCTGAGCAACACCAGCTAAAAATAAAAGCTATTCAACTGAAGCTAATGGCGGGTTGCCATGAGTTATTTCTCATTAAAGTGAATTGTCAGATGCTTAACTTCTGCTAATCATTTCCTGCTGCGAGATCGGCCTGGTATGAAACATACTTAAATGTGGGAAGGGGATTCACAATAACTAAATTTAGCTAAGGGTGTAATTTCCTCAGACTCCCTCTGTAGTTAATGGAAAGAGAGAGGCTCCTACAGGGTTCTTGCTCTGCATCACCCTTGGGCACAAGTGTGCACAGCTCTTTGACTGCTGAGAGCATGAGGTGAACTTCTGCCAGCAGCAAAAATGAGCTTCTCCAAGTAACAGTGTTTACCCACCTCAGTCAAGTGCTTGTTTTCCCAGCTTAGGTTTTTACCTGGAAGTAATGAACAGGAAGCTGAATATTAAAACCATTTTCCAAAGGCAAAACCTATGTACAAAATCCTCTAGGAGCATCCTCTGCTTTGCAGTGTAATTAAAGGGAACTCTGCAGATCATCCTCTAACTCAAAGCAGCTCTTCTTTACTGTTTCTAAGAAATATTAGCTATTAATAAAGAAGCAGTGGGTTCTGAATGTTGTGTGATTAATTTAGTTTTCAGTCCTTTTTTTGCCTGTTCTCTTTGGAAGTTAGTCTTGTTTACATGTTGACAGAAAGTCAAATGTTGAGTTTTTACATTACAGAGATTATCAAGTATGTCTGCTTTTAGCAATGCAAGCTACTTTCTGTATTGGACTGGAAACCTTTGCATACAATATTTAACTCCAGATCGCTCTTCTTGAGTTTGGAAAGAAGTCATTTCATCCACGTAAATGGAATTGTGAGAATTCTGCCAGATTGATTTGTGCCTTTTGATGTTACTTCCGGCTTGAAGCTTCAAATGATACTCCAAGACACAAACAGAAAATTCAGTTGAACTTTCTCAGTTCTGCGCATTTCAAGGAGATTAGTTAGGGAGAACAACTGAACCCCAGAGCAGAATTTGCATGTGGATTTCAGTCATGTAGCTTGAATGTGTCTTTACCTCTGGAGTAAACTGGGTCCTGCGTGTTCTCTTCTCATTTTTCCCTCAAGCCAAAGTATAGGGCAGGTCTGCGGTGGGATACATATACAGCGGCTGAGCAGAGGTGGGAGCTGATGGGGAGCAATGGAGGATTCCAGGGCAAGTTTTGCAATTCCATTGTGAAAAGAAACGAGCTTCCAATATAAAGGGTTTTTCAAGGAAGTTGTCCTCTGTCGTTGTCTGACATGGGCACTGAGAATTTCCTCGTGTTCACTTACATTCTTCTCTGGAACCTTTTTTGAAGGCAGTGCCTGAGGAGGTGGTTTATCTGTTGACATTAAAAGTTGTCAGATTCATTATTTATGTTGTTATGAAGTAGTGTTTTCACTTGAGGAATAGCTGTAAAGTGACTTTGTATTATCCAGATGTTGTTACCTCCCATATTTTTGCAAATCCATTCCAGGTTTTACAGGCAGAGTAGGCTCTAACTCTAAAACCAGGATCGGCACTGTCATCTGCCTAAGCCACAAGGTTTTGTAACCCTGATGAGTGCCAATAAAAATGTTTCACTAAGTGTGTTTTGGACATTTACTATAAAAGCATAAAATAGACCAAAGAAGCAGTTTTCAGACCTTGTTCTTCCATCTCTGCATGTGTCAAGTAGAACTTCATTCCTGGAGCCCTTTGAGCAGATCCAAGATGGCTCTCCTAGAAGCATCTCCCAAGGATGGGGAGGAGCTGAAAGCTGTGAACTGTAGCCTACAGTCTGTGTGGTGAAGGAGATGCTCTTGGAAAGGGCAGGAGAGGGTGCATTTTGATGGTTTACAAGATTCCTGTTTGTTTACTGTGAAATAATGTCATAGAGGCTTTGTTTTGTCATACGATGGGTCTAGATGACACCTGCTTTCCAAGATTTCGTGGTACATAGATTCCCATTCTCCAAGTAGTAATAGCTCGACTAAAGACCGAGTTAGTCTTTCACCCACATCTGATTCAATTCCATCTTTGTCAGAAATGTTATTTTACAGGAATCACTAAATACGGAAAATGGGCTCTGTTGAGCACAGCAGAGCTGATTTATGTGCTCATTGGTCAGATTGTCATTATTGGCTTTCATTCATGAATGGAATTATTTCTATGAAAAATGTTGATTTAAATGCACATGCTAATAGAATTACAGAGTTCCCATTCTGGCTCATCATATTTGACTTCTGTGGAAAAATCTTCTTCTCTCAGGCTGTTTTTCTGGGATAAGAAATGGAGCCTTAATAAATCAAAAGATTTGCCTCACCTAAAGCAAGATCATGCCCTGCCATGGTCACTTGTCTTCATAGCTGTATTTTGTGTTAACTTCTGGTTATGGAAGCATATTTCCTTCCTGCCAGGCATGATCTGTGATTAATATGGGTCAAAAAAGAGAAGCCTGATATTTTCTTCG
>JAOEHX010040292.1:0-36583 GCA_025448015.1 Bolborhynchus lineola | reverse complement strand
TGCTCTGTAAGAAGCCTTTCCTCATTAGAGATCTGAGTCCTGTAGATGAGTCCACTGCTGCATGAGCCTGATCAGACAGACCTCCCCTCCCATGCGTGCTCTGGGGAACAGGGAGGTAAAAATAAAATGCCTGGTATTTATGTTCCAGCAGTAATTCCTACTGACTCAAATGGGAATATAACTGTGCCTGTAAAAGGAATTGGTGGGATTTTTGGTTTTCCCTTTACCCAAGGTTGCAAGGAACTGCAGCCTGCCATTTTTCAAGTTAAAGAGCTGTGCTTTTATAGTTGTCTGTTCATTTGAGCAACAACAACAAATATTTCATGACTCCAGCCATGCAAAAGCTCTGAATGTTAAAGCTCTTCAGTCTGGCTGAGTATCTGTTGCAGTCCTATTGCCAGAAGTTTCTTGGAGGTTTGCTCAGGGGTGTTTTGGAAACCGTCATTTCTTCTGTCTGAATGAATGGTTTGGCCAGGAAGTCAATCTAGCCACACGAGTCTGCTGACCTCCCTACACCCACTTTGCTTCACCAGATACCTTTTTTTAGATGCCTGTGTCCTAGGACATTGGTGGCAGGACAGCTGCTCTCTGCAGCTTTGCTGAGCTCTGAGGTTTCTGCAGACCCACTGCAGTGCGAGGCAGCCACTGCTTTGCTGGTTCTTGTTTGCAGTGGTGGCTGCCCAAGTTACCCTGCAGTGTGCCGCTGAGTTACCCTGCAGTGTGCCGCTGAGTTACCCTGCAGTGTGCCGCTGAGTTACCCTGCAGTGTGCCGCTGCATCTTTTCCACTGTGCTCTCTGGCTTTTCTTAAGCAAACTTTCTGAACTGCTAAACCAATACAGTTTGCAAAGTACATGCGTGCTAGTGCTTTGCAAGAACACAGGAACATGTCTTCATCTTCCGCCTGATCCACCTGGTGTCTGGATCTCAGGCTAATATCAAGTGTCATGATTAATGTGTTTGTAGCCGTATGTGCTGCGGAAGCAGTAGAGCTCACACAAGCATAACTTAGGAGGTTGTCTCCAAGGTCTCTCCTGGCAGATTTTTTGGGTTGCAAGTTTCTGTCTCTCGTTTCATGAGCTCTACTCTTCTTTGAGCTCTGGTCCTGCCTCTGCAGCCATGTCAGGGTGACCTGCTTTATGTGCAAAGGAAATCATTCCCAGCACGACTGGCAAACAGCAAGTGTGTCTTGGTCACAAATGTGCCCATATTTGGAGTTTGTTTAGAAAGAAAAGGAGAAAAAGTTATGAATACTGGGGGAACATGGGGGGTTTATTGGATTGTGCATGTTTTTCAGCAGTGGGAAGTGGGACAGTGGAGTGCTTTTTACGTGTGTAGGGTCCTGGATAGAGCAAACTCACCCCAGCTTATGTTGGCTTTTATGATGGGTGAGGAGCTGGGGGGTTTATACCAGATGTACTCTGTGCCTCCATGCCTATCCTTTAGCCAGCAGAGACTACATTACAGTGTAAGGGCAAGGTAAAGCCATGTTTCCAGTCTTGGGCTGCATGGGCCAAGCGAAGCCCGATCTGTCTCCCAGATGCCTTAGAGTGGTCAGCCAGGACACTCCATCAGGCAAGGAGAAAGAAGGAGACTTCATATCTTCCAGGGCTGTGTACAGCATGGCATGACTGAGATTTTGTAACGCTTTGGTAAATATGCTTTTTCATCACCAAAGGTGTGACCTTTGAGTGGGAAAATCCAGAGCCTTATTCAAGCGGAATCATTGCACAGTGTACCATGCTTCCCTCTGGAAACCTTTGGGTTGGCTTTTGTCATGGCCTGTGGCTCTGAAGGCCTGATGTTTGGTCTGATGATGATTTTCTGGCTCTAGGTTAAACTTTGGACAAAATCTCTGTAAGCAGCTCGGAACTTGGCCTGTTTCTGCCCATCTGCTGCCTTCCTAGGGAGGACAGGGACAATGACTGAGCGTCACTCGCCCCAGACAAACTCGAGCAGAGTGCTGCAGTATGAGGTGCTGTGAGTCTGTCTGCCCCTGCCCAGGCTGTGCTGCCTGGGGAAAGGGGACAGAGGCAGCAAGACCAGGACCTGGCCCTGCTTATAAACCCAGGGGCATTTCCTGGTGGAAAGGGAGGTCCTTGACCCTTCCATTGTGCACTTTTGGGTTTGGCTCTGCCTTGAGCCTGCCAGGCTGAGGTAGGATTCTGTGTCTCAGTAACAAGTTCTGAGGTTGTCCCAAGCTCCATCAAGCCTCCTATCAGCTCCCTTCCCATACTAAAAGTTAAATTGGCAAGGTGCCACTGACTAGAGGTAATGGTTTGGACTGTGTTACTTCCAAGCTGTAGCAAAAACCTCTCTACATTAATCAACTGAGATGTGGGAAGATCAGCTTGTCCTCAGTTCTCCACAACCTCGCCCCCTGAGCCCAGTCCCAAGCAAAGGCAGTGAGTCCATGATACAGCTGCTTGCCCCAAATCATCCCTGACAGTAGCAGCCTTCGCAGAGTGATTGCTTCCAGCATTTGTCCTTCCATGACTTTAACCCAACTCCCTTTGCACCAGTAATTCCCCATATTAATCCTCTTGCAGTGGCAGTGGGAGCAGAGGTACCTGAGGGCACCTTCTTGCTGGAGCCTCTTGGCAAGGAGCCCTCAGGCATCCCTGGTCACCTGTGGGACTTCAGGTGCTGCTGGAGGGTTGAAGGGGTGAGGGCTCTTGCAAAACTAAACTCTGCATCACAAAACCTTGAATTTTGCTGACGCAGGGAGTGCCAATAAACTGCTAGAACATCACGTGGAGCCTGTGAGGGGACACTATCTGAAGCCTATCTAGTGGAAGATAAGCTGGCCACTGACAAATATCTTGCACTAGTTGATTTAAAACCACTTCATGTGCATGAAATAACATCAACAAGAGCTAGCTAAACCCAGGCCTTTTCGAGATAAGACTGCTACTATGCCCTTATGGAGGAATGTCAGAAAAAACGTAGCAGCTCCACCTGCGGTCCGTCCATATCCCAGACCCTCTCACACTCACTCCTCATGTCATCGGAAAACAAATGGTTTGGATTTTCTTCCTGTCTCGGTAATGAACTTTGATGTCCTTTAGCTTGTTACAGTTATTTCCGTATGTTCTAAAATTCTAACTTTTGACCTCAGGTATGTAATAAATTATTGGTTCCACTCCTGACTGAGGCTGTCTGTGGTTATAAAATATTATAAAATATTGCAACTCTCGTGGTCTGCAGTTTGCAAGCTGGTGGACTGAAATCTCTGCTCAGTGCATAACTCTCAAGGCAGGCTGCAATCTCTGCTCTGTGAGCAGCAGCTCTGCCCAGTGAGGTAGCTCTGCATGCAGTTAGCAGAAACTGGCTTCTAAAACAATATACATGATGATTCTCTGGGAGAGTAGCTCTCCCTCAGCACATGTACTAGCCAGTATCTCTGACAATATTTATTGCTGAACTGAGGATGTCTAGATGCACCAGGCTATGTCCATGTGTTGTAATTTAGGATTTTTTTTTCTGCCAGAACAGATAAAATATTTGGAGATAGCCATTTAAAAATGTTTAATAACCTCAGCCGACTGCTTTCTGATGTACAGTCTGAGATGTATCTTACAGGAGGGTGACAGTTTCTTAATTCTGTTAAAAAAATAAATTAAAATAATCCTAAACCTTGTGGGATTCAACATCTCTGTCCCTGATTGCTCCTGGGGAGGGATTTGCCTTGCGATGGTTTCAGAAAGGCGAAAGCAGGGCACTTGTTCCCAAAGGATGACTGAGAAATCTGTGACTGTGACTTGTTTGTTTTGGTTTTAAAGACTTATTGACATTGGCACATCTTTGTTCTGTTTGTTTTGTGGGGGAGTAAGAGAGGTTGCACTCATTTTTAAGGTGCTAGTCTGAACATGCGTATCAATAATTGGCATTAGATACAGTTCAGCAGAACCTCCTGCTTGGATATAATGGAAATCTTTTTAAATTTTAAGCCTCTCTTGTATCTCCTTATTTGGAGTTTCTTTCAGTTTGAACAATTTGTCACTTTTGGAAGTGTTCATTCCAGTTTCTCAGTTTTAGGGAAGGTGTGAAGTCTTCTGACAAATTGCTTTCAGGGGCAAAGGAGGTGATTTTGAGGTGCTTCAGATGACCTTAAAAAGTTAATAAGTAGTCTAACTATCAGTCATGTCATTGGGTCTGGCAACAGCTGAGAAATATTTCAGGACTTGGAACCTGACAAACTGCTGGTGACTGTCAGGTTTCCTGTGATAATCTTTTTGTGCTTGTTTTCTTCCTGGCAATTAGTGATGAAATCTGTGATGAAAATTTCAGCACTTTGTATGAAATTCAAGCTTTTATCAAAAACTAGTAACTTTGCTGTCTGTGATCTTTCTAAGGACAGTGTGGTGGGAAATGAGAAGAGTGTATAAGATTGTGAAAAACGCCTGTTGCAGGGCATATTTCTCTCTCTGGTGCACAATGAAGTTTACACAATGTCCGTAGGTCACAAAACCTTTCATCAAGGCAGCTTGTATTTTCATGCTTAGGACTGCTAAGTGCTTGATGTGCACTAGGAAATAGAGGAGGTGCTGGTGTGAACTCTCACCTGCATTGTTTTCTTCCAGACGCATATTCAGCCTCTTCCAATGACAACGGAGGCAAGTCTGATTCAGTGGCCAATTTACAACCTCAGCCATCCCTCAACTCCATCCAGAGTTCTCCTGGCCCCAAACGCTCAACTAACACCCTGAAGAAATGGTTGACTAGTCCTGTTCGCCGGCTGAACAGTGGGAAGACAGAGAGCAACATCAAGAAACAAAAGAAGGTGCGGGATGGTAGGAAGAGCTTTGACCTCGGCTCACCGAAGACTGGAGATGAAACTACTCCTCAAGGAGACAGCGCAGATGAGGTGTGTATTAGTGTTTGTTGAAGGAAATACCATATCTCTGTTAGTCTCTTCTATGGTGAGTCATGCTTGAGTAATTGGTTAGTTCCTTTAGTATCTAGAGAGATCAGCGAATCATGTAAAATTCCATGGATTGAAGCTGTGTTGCAAATAGCATTGTTATCCAATGATCAATGGAATATATAAGAATAGGATTTCAAAATCTACATACTTTATTGTAATTTGACTAGAATTTTTTAGTAGCCTATTAGAAAACTCCCAAGGATAGGAATGAAGTTATTCTTGAGCCACTGTTGTCACTTTTTATGATCACTGAGGTTCATATCACCTTTATCCTACCATGGCAGTGTAATTCCTTATTGAAAGAAAACACCCAGAGAAACAGTCATGTTTCTGTTAAATCTGCTATGTATTTGTAGCCACAGTTTCTCTGCAGACATATTCTTTGCCATAATGGCTCTTTCCTGATACAGTGAATAAAGAATTACAAAACAAAAATGGAGGAGATACCAACTGAAGACAGATAGAGGAGCACATTTAAAACTGTATATTGAACTGTTCTTACATAAAAAAATACTTTTCCATCACCACACAGACAGCTGTAACTGCCTTAGCTGCTTGGGTTACCTGTAAATGGTATTTCTGTAACTCTTAGAATGCGCCAGGTTTAACCAGCAAAACCTTATGTCTTTATTGCTTCTTCTCTGTGATGCTTAGCATTACCTGCAATTCTCTCTACCCAATGGATATTGAGCCAGTATTAGCATTAACAGCCTCAAATCCTGGTGGTAGGGCTTGGATATCTGAAAGGATAAAAGAAACCTGTCACTGCTCCTAATTATATTTAACTTTTCTTCAGAAGAGCAAGAAGGGTTGGGGAGAAGATGAACCAGATGAAGAGTCTCACACACCTCTTCCTCCTCCTATGAAGATCTTTGACAATGATCCAACCCAAGATGAGATGGTAAGGCCTCCCCTGCTATATCAATTTGCTGTTAGATGCATTTTTTTCATAGCTGTCTCACAGTGGTTTTGCAGTGGTCTTCCAGTATCCAAGGCCTAGACTTGTGATTTTAAGAGACTCCTATGAGCAAATCCTAATCTACTACCTTTTACCAACTGGACTTAGAAATAGTGCTGGATAAGCAATCTAGCCGTGGCATCCCATTTCATGACAGGTCAATCATGTGCTTGTGTTGTCTGTGGTCAGAAGTTCCATTCAGGCTGGTAACACATGTTCTCCTCATCTGTTTTAAAATTGCTGTTGTTGTTTGGCAGTAGCAGCAGAAAAAGTACTTGGTGGCAGGCTGGGCCTGAGGAGTATGACAGATACTGGAGTTGGCTTGAATCCAGAAATACCACCTTTACCAAGTGTTAGATAGCTTGGACTCTCTACTCAGGCTTTGTGTGTGATCACGATCCAGAAACACTGCCAGTTTATGCCCCATGATAGATCCTACATTCTGAAGTGCTTTAAAACCTGCAGATGGAAAATCCTACCAAGTGCTATCCTTTGTCATTTTTGACATACATGGCTGATTGTCATTGAATGTTCCATAAGCTCCAGTTAGTTCAGAAGCCCACAGGGTATCTGAAGTCCCTCTTAGGAGGCTTTGGTCTGCCCGTATTTGTTCACCATGCTGGTGGTGGTAGTTCTCTCCTGTTAGCTAGGGTGTCTTGAACACTGAGTTGGAGTTTGCTGTGGTAGATGTGCAGTGGCTTGCAGAATCCTTCAGCTGGTCTTTTGGACTTGGGGTGAGAATCTGTGAATATGGCTGCATATTCATGTAAACAGTGGTTTGCATTCACAGACAGTGTGGGTCCTGTCTGCATGTGTCCTTCCCCACCCTTTCCTGGTGCTGTTGTCTCCCTTGTAGAAACCCATCCTCCTCTTTCCTGCTGATATCTGTTTTTAGCACTGCCACTTCTGTGTCGCTATCTTCTGATTGTAATTACTGCATGCAAAGAAGGAAGGGTAGGGGAGATATATTAATAATTGTCAGGAAAGAAAAACAGCTCAGAATGCTCTTAAGGAGGGTTCAGGCAGGAGTTCGGAAATACAAAGAGAGAAGGGTGCAAATATTTCTGGGATTCAAGGAGCAAGTGTGATGGAGGAAAGGGTTTGGGGGCTTGCTGCTAATCTGTCAGGAAATGTTATGACATTGTGGTGGCAGCAAGACCAGAAGGAAGCAGCTGGAGTTGTGGACTCCTGCCCATTGAGTGCTGTGTGTGCTGCTGTCTATCTGACAAGGGGCAGAGGCAAAAGGCTGGGGAAGCAGAGCCGTGGTGGATCTATGCCCGGCACAATAGCAGTTTCTCCTGGCTTCTTCCTGGCGCTGTTTAGCTAAATGTTTTGGAGATCGTTTGCTTAGAAAAACAAAATTGCTTTAGCTTGGGTCACCGTTTTTGATTTTCAACAGGCCATGTGATTTCAGTGTTTCTTAAATATGTTTATGACAGCGTCAGTGTTGTGGAACTAAACAGTTTTCTGCTCCAGATGTCTGAGCTTTATAGAGCGTTTCAGCATCCTGATTCTTCACTCGCTCCTAAACCAGGAGATTAAATAGAGCAAGGTGAAAGCCTTTTTCTATCTCTTTTTCTTCCTCTACTCACATTTCTTCATGAGGGGAAAATAATTAAGGTCACAAACATGGCTTCAGAATTCCTGGCACAAGAATACCATGTTAGCAATGTTTGAGCCTTGCTGGAGCCAAAAGCTGTTTGATAGTGTTAATTTGGGCCCAGCTCTCTGCTCACGCTCTACTGCTTACAGGCATAGGCTTAGGTTGGACCAGTAGCAGCATGGGAAACTAGCAGTGATAGGCAGGAGATGTCTGCATAGTGCAGGAGGTGGCACTTTTCTCTGAGCCCATTGGCAGGACAGCAATAATCGTGCTTTGCTGCTCCAGAAGGCTCTTAGAAAGGCAAATTGGAAGATCTCTTCATATTAGAAATTCAAAATTTTCTTCCTGGGAAGCAGGAAGTCTATTATTTTTTATTTGCCTCACAAAGACCCAGACTCTCGTCAATCACAAAAGAGTTGTATTTAACCCAGAAAGACTTGTATGCAGCAAATATTTCCATGCTTCCCTCAAAGTCCTGCAGTTATTTACATATCGAGCAATTTCAGTTAAAAGAAGTGAGAGCAACAGCTGTTTAGTACCTCCAAAATGGGACTCCTTTTGCTAGAATGGTTATGTTTGAGAGTTGTTGTTTATGCATTTGTCCAGGATCTCTTCAAAGTCCCTATTTTCAGTCTTTTTTTTTCCTAGACACGTCTGTCTGCATTGCAGGTGAAACAGACTGTCTGATTTTTTACATTTGTATGAGATACCTACATTATCAGCTTAATTTCTCAATTACCAGCCTGATTACCTGTAGTTTTTGTTGCTGTAATTAGAACTGTTAATTAGATGTATTATTTGTGAAAGATGAGTCAATGAGTGGCAGGCTGTTCACACTTCTGCTATGTCACAAGGCTTGTGGTTGGGGCTGGGGTCCTTTACCTTTTTTTTTTCTGCTCCTGGGGCTGTGTCACTCAACACGAGCAACCTCCCCAAGGGGCCTCTTGAAGAGGTGGCCAGCTGCCTAATTCATGCCATCACATTTCCACATCTGACTCCCCAGCACTATTTAATCTCAGTTGCACGTTCGTTGGCACCTGCACAGTGACTTCGCTGAAATAGCTGCTCTCCAGAAGATCTTTATTAAGCAGCTGAGAGATGAATAAGCTTTTAAATAATTTTAATGCAGAATTTAGCCATGCTTTAGTCTGTCAGCCTGCCAAAAGCAGGTTTTCAAAGGGCTTACAGTTTTAGCTAGTGCTTGTACTTCAGTCGAAAGAAATGTATATACAGGTGAGCTAATGAATACCAATTCCCATAGCTATCAGATGAGTTTGGGTTTTCAAAGTGAGATTTCTTAGGACAAAGATCAAGGAGTGAAGAGGCCCATACAGAGCAAAAACTTTAAACTAAAATTGAATATTTCACAGATGCCAGTCTTTGCAGCACCATGGGGGATGCTAGAGTACCACACTGAAGGACCCAAGGAACTTGGGAACTTGGTGTTTCTGGAGATGTCTAACAACCAGCAGCTATTAGCTGTGTCTACCTGGATGTGGAGACATCCAAAGACATTATATGATGCCAGACCCTGAAAATGGAATACCTGCAACCAACAGACAGGCATAGAGAAGTGAGACTGAAAATATTCTACCTACAGTCAATAGGGAAAACTAGGCATCTCTCAGGAGCATTTCTGCCCTGTGCCAGGTAGCTAAAATAGATGAAATATGTAGGGGTGTTTTCTGTCAACTGACTGCAGAGCAGAGAGAGGAAAGATACACATTTTAGATGGCTATAGTTGCATGAATGGGAGATGTCATCTGAGTTCACTTGGAATTGCAATTGATCTGTGTGGAAGGGAGGGGCAATGATTTGTTCCTCCTGCTTCCTTCCCCTATTGCCTGTAGCTCCATGTGTACCTTGTACTTAACTGCGTTTATTAAATATGTATGTATGGGGGAGGGGTAATTTCTTACATCTGCGGTAAGAAGATCAATTTTCTGGAGCCTGTGAGACCATAGATGACTTAGAAGGAGGAACCAATAGACATTAAGAGTATTGTAGCCTTTTGCAAGTGAACTTCAGTTCTTTGACAGTCTTCCCAGCCTTGGAATTGCTGCAGGGAGATGTGCAGCCAGAAGTGGATGGCAATTCTGTACTTGCCTGATACAGCAACACCCTCTCACCTGATTGTGCATGTGGTCCTCTAACCATCCTGCTCCCCTTCCACATTTGTTCTCCTGTCTCAGAAGCTGCTTCACTGACTGCTGGCTTCCTCCTCCCTTCTCATCCTGCTAACTTGCTTTTCCTTTGCAACCTGATGTCTTGCAGTCCTCTTCTTTGCTAGCTGCTCGACAGAGCTCCTCCGATGTCCCAACTGCTGCGGATCTTGTCAGTGCAATAGAAAAGTTGGTCAAAAGTAAGCTGGTAAGTTTAGTGTTGTGAAAACTGTGTGCACAACAGGCCTAATATAACTCTAGGGAAGCGCTTTAAAGTCTGCCTCTTGTGTTTGGTTTCCTTGCTTTCCACCTTCACCTGCTATACTTTTATTAACCCTACATGCTCTACTTCTCAGTAGAGTGTCTAATATTTTAACTCCTCTTGTGAGATGGAGCCTATATCTCACATTGCCATGTGGGCTCTGCACTACGTAGTCAACACACACTTCTGGAGCAGGCTTTGACAAACATGAGGTACAGTACTGTACTCTTTCTGGGTTATTTTGATACTCAAATATTTTACACTGTGGGATGTGTTGTTTGTTTTAAGCTTGTTCTGAGGCACAGGAGTTCTACTACCCAACATGTGAGTTTGTTTGGTAAAATGTATCTGGCTTGCCTGAAAAGATTCTCTAAAGAGTAGGACTGCTTGAAGTATAACAGCTGTGCTTTCATTTTACGAAGATTCCTGTGTCACTTTTAATCTGCCTTGTCAACTCCTTCTTACAGGGAGTGGAATAAACAATAAGAATACTCTGGCTTTAATTTGTTCAAAAAATTCAGTATTATGCACTCTTCCTGTCTGGTCCAGCGTCTGTTGGACAAGGAGTAAATCCTGTTCCTATCTTGGCTTCTCTTAAGTTTTCCCTGAAAGAGTTCAAAATGCTAATATCAACAGTAAACATTTTTTATACATGACCCAGGACCTCTAAAATCAGATAAATTCTTGCTTTGAGCAAGTTTAACTTAATTAACAAGTCAGGACTAAAGCTGGGTTATGATGAGCCTACCAAGGTTCATTCCTTTACATATACTGGAAGGATGAAGAAAGTAAAAATGGAAGAAAAAGCCCCACACTGATCATTAAATTACTGTAACTCTTTGCAAGTGGCTTTATCTAGCAGATAGTTTCAGAGGGTTTTGGTATTTTCTTGGTTTGGGATGTCAAGATGGCTTGAAGATAACGTTCATAGGGTGCTTGATAAAGTGTAAGTGGTGAAAAATCTCTTTGAGACATGGGAAACTAAGAGGGACATTCCCAGAAAATTTACGCAAAATAGTTTTATTCCATGAAGGAGCTAACAAATTGAAACAGATTTCGTTAATCCAGTTAGGTGTATTTTCAGAAAATACGTTTATTTACTCTCCCCTGCATGCAAGCTGTTAGGTCACTTGCAATTACTTTCCAGGGATTTGGTGGAAACTAATTATTTTGGAATGTTACTATGTATCCATCTGTTTCTGTTTCATGTTTTACTTTACTGTTGAAAAGTCATCGTCTACTCTTTGGCAGAGAATCGCTGACCAGGTGTAGGCTAACACTGGTTCTGACTGAGACACCAAGATATTTTCAGGTTGTTTTGAAACTGGAAGAGTTTTCTCATCCTGTGGCTATTGGAACATCCTTTTTCCACCTTCTCCCAGAGGACATCTTCTGTGTTTTAATGCACAGGGAGTGGTGTCTTACATCAACTTAAAACTAGTTTCATCATATTTTGCTAAGTCCTGCAGGAAAGTTGCTGAATACCCTGCTTGGTTTTGAACTACAGTGTTGATTGCAGAACTGATTTGAAACAGAAGATAACAGTGATGCTAGAGTTCAAGGATAATGTTTATTCTATTCTTCTTTGGGGCTTTTTTAGACCCTTGAAGGAGGATCTTATCGAGGAAGCTTAAAAGATGCTGCTGGCTGCTTAAGTGAAGGATTGGCACCTTCAACTCCCCCACGAAACCTTGAAGAGGAACAAAAAGCCAAAGCAATGAGAGGCAGAATGTAAGTTGTCTTGCTAGTTCATCTTTCTGAAATACATACCCAAGGAGGACACATAGCTGCACTGAAAAAATACCTTTTAGTCAGTGAATGAGCGTGGAACTGGGAGTAAAACTGTGTTCTGCTTGCTTTTGCTTTCTTAACCTGTAAAAATAATTTTAGAAAGCCCTTTCACACGCAGGAAGTTCATCATCACTCTTTAAAATGTACCGCTTTTACCCAGATAGCAAATACCTGTTGCTGTAAAAGCCTCTGAACAGCTAGACAGGTATTACTGAGATGTTTGCTTTGGTAATTACTGCATTGCCAGAGGTAAAATCAGCTCTTAAATGGGGATATGTAGTTAACCTTGCTAGATACCCTCAAGGAAAAGAACAGAGAATCCCAATAGGATTTTTTCAATGAGAGAATATTTTTTTTACCTTAGTTATTAGCAAAGGTGGGGCAGAATTCAGATTCATTTGTAGTGGAAACACACCACTGAAGAGGAAGTTTCATTTGGGAAACCTTCATGTTCATTATAATTGGAGGGGCAAGGAATAGTGACAGCTCCTGGAAGTTTTTGGGTTTTTTTTTTTTTACATTACCAGTACACTCCCTTAAATGTAACAAAAATAACACTTGTGCCTTCAAAGATTACCATGATCAAAGCATTTCTTAAATGCATAGCTCAGCTGAAAGATATTGGGGAAACAGAATCAAGAATTATAGATGATGTAGCTGTTTTGTTTGTACTGCCTCTTACATTAACAATGGCAGATTGAAGGGAAAAGTAGTGGTCCATGCAGGTCTCACTGGAGTGTGGGAAGGTGAGAGGTGGAAGAGCAGCAGCCCATCTGGGAAAGATGCCAAGCAGGGAAGGAAACGAAATCAGGGGAAAACAAGGAGGTAGTTAAAACTGGATGAGGAAGTAGGAGCAGTGTCAGAGGACTGTGAAAGCCATCATTTGCTCCCGCAGTTTGCTGTAGGAAGCCAGAAAAGCTATACAATGAGGGACTGGGTCAACTCCCAGCAACAGGCAGGGACATGGCACTCCTAGGTGTGTTTCAGAATGGGAGAAGTTTTCTCCTAGGGAGCCATCAGCCGTCCTGCAGGGACCACCTCTGCGCACACCTGTCTCCTAAAAGCCTCTTAATATTGCAAGTTCTCGGATTTCTCTGGTAGCAATTCATTAATTAGGTAACTGGCAATTAACTGCAGGTTGCAATTTTAGTGCAGAGACCTTTGCCACTGGAGGCATAGATACAGTAAGGCTCTCTAGCATGCCATGCTTCTGGCAGGGGGCCTGGCAGCATGTTATGTGTAATTAGTGGCTGCCTACATCGAGATTTCCTAAACGCCAGGATGCTTAGGAGCACCTGCTTTCCACACAAAACGTCTGCCTCCCTTTTAGTTCCTTTGTGTTTGTGTTCTGTACCTTACTGGGTTTAGTTCCATAGCCATATGAGTCAGTTTAGCTCCAACTCAAGCCTTAAGCCCCCATTGCCCACAAAACAGCAGCTGAATCCTTGTACAGGCATGGGCAGCATATGCATGGCAGCAGTTAGCCCTTGGTGTTCAGAAAGCCCAATTCCATCAGGCTTGACTACTGCATTTCTAAGAGCAATAAGGCAACACTCCTATTGAATAGCGTTGTTCAGTGTAACTTTAATAAAGTATTACAAAGAAATCTAGATACTCAGAAGTGAGGAGTCTCTAGCATTGTTCCAGTGCATGCCATTTTAAATACAGCTGTGTAGTTAATACATGCTGGTGACCAGGGCAGGCACTTCCCAGGCAACTGCATGCCCTTGCTTCATGTTATCACATGAGGAGATGAGTGAACTTAAAATTTTGGCATCATTCATCTTAGAAACCATAAATTGGGAGCACCTCTAAGGTCCTGTGTCAGGTACGCTGCAGAGAACTCATAGAGATGGTCAAGGTTAATTTTTCTGCTGTTAGAAGAGGGGAGCTGGAGAAATACTGGTGCCAAGTTTAAGGTAAGCAGTGGATGTGCAGACCCTGGTTTGTAATAGAGATGTAAATTTTCAGGTTTGGTCTGTTCACCTGATAGACACCTGGTCACTGCACTGATGTGTAATCCACACCCACCTGCCTGCATGTTCTGCAGCATTATGTACTGCAGGTACCCTCTGCTTCATTTTTAGAGCAGGATTTTGCCAGTTGGACCCTTGCAGTACCTCAGACCAAAGAAGAGTCTGTGAGCAGGCGAGAGAGGTTCTCCCCATTCCCTCAGCAGCTATCTGTGTCTGTGGGGAGTGATACAGACTGAGGTGGTTTGAGCCAGAAAGTAATCTCCGAGCATGCCTCCCTGGGCAGAGAAGACATGGCAAGCCTTTTGCAAGGGCATGGTAGGTCAGCCAGCGAGAGGGACTTTACAGCATACACTTGTTCAGGCCACATGCTGCTGCTTTGTAAAAGAGCAGCCTTTTGCCCTGCACATGTTTACTACCCAGGCACAGAACTTGGCAGGGCACTTTGGTGAGCACAAGCATCTGGCATAGCTGGTGCCAGCCCTGCCTTCTGCCAAGGGGGCTGGATTTCACTCTCAAATGAACAAGCTGTTTGACCTCTTCCTGCCACGTGTGTTACATATCTCCTCTGCTCTGTACGAGGAAGGGACATGTTGGGAGTACAGCAGGAGCAGGATTTATCTTCTTAGTAACCTCCCATAACTGATTCTCTCCTTGCAATGCCAGTCTACTTCCCTCCTCATCCCTCCCCCCTCCCCGATATTTTCAACCTGGTTTTTGTCTTAGCACTGTTTGCCCTCAGCCCTATCATTTCAGTCTGCTGACTGATGTGAATGGAGAGATATTAGACAAGACAGTTCTTCTCTATCTTGTTAGCCTTGTTACTGCTGCAGTGAACTTGAGCACAGATGGAGTTTACTTGTCACGTGCCAAATCCATGTATTGGCGTAGCTGAGAGGCAAACTGTCTGCAGCAAGCTGTAACTTTTTGAAATTGTCCTCAAAAGAACACTATATGATTAGTCAGTTGGATTTACAAAGGAGGGGCTTTTTTTAGCTTGCTGTTGTTTACATGCACGAGGCCTTCATTAGATGACTCTCCTACCCAGGATTATTAGCTCTCAAATCAACATGAAGCATTTGACACCCACACGTAGATTACCTAGTCTGAAAGATTAAGCTCTTGGTTATGATGGGAGAGGGGACTTCTTTTCCAAGTGTTTCAAACTGCTAAATTAAAACTTAATTGCTGAAACCTGGGCAAAGCCCAAGGGACTGGGGCAAGAAATCCTCTCCTGTTTGATGCAGAATGAGTCATGACACGTTTCCATTGCTGTCAGGGGTGCTGCATGGGGTTGGAGGAGAGGAGAGTGGGGAGAGGTAGTTCAAAGTACAAGCAGCTGGTTGTGCTGCTCCTCTTGCAGCATCCTGGGATGTGGGGGAGAAGAGCGATATGAGGAAAGAGTGGTTAAGAGAATTGGATCTAATCTGACCTGTAATGTGATGTTTTTGTCATTTCCATTCCACTGAGCTGTGAGAGAAGAGTGGTTTGTGTTACGGCACCTGGATGACAGTAGGTTTCATGGAGGGTAATACGTGATAAGAGGAGCAAACAGTAACATGAAGGAATAGGGTCAAATATGTGTGTGTTCTGTTTTAATTTAGGTTTGTCTTAAATGAGCTGGTACAGACTGAAAAAGACTACGTCAAAGACTTGGGAACTGTTGTGGAGGTGAGCTGAAGCAAACCCTGCTATGCAAAATGTTTTCCCACTAAAAAGCACCATGCTGACAAGTGACAACAACAAAAAAATACAGCATGAGAAACAAACTGCTTTATTTTGCACTCTGCTTCCATGGTCCCCTTCTCATGTTGACAGAAACAAGAAGAAATGCCTTTGGAAACTATTTTTGTTTCCATCTAACAAATGTTGTATTTTAGGTTTCAACTCCAGTGTGCTAAGGTTTTTCTTGGCTGCCCTGCTTGTGACAAACTCTTTCTGCCGTAATGCAGCATGGATAGCAGTGGTGGAGAATAACTTATGCTCCTACCGCTTACTCTGTGCCTTTTCTTGCTGTCACGTTGAGTAACGGTAACGTGTACTTTACTTGAGTTTGCACCTGGACTGAAGTCCTGTGTCTGAGTACCTTTGCAGAAGCTGGGTTTGGATCTGTGCCGAAGTGCAACTTTGGGTTATTGTTTCGCAAAAATAAAACCAAACCCAAAACCAACTTGAGATGAAATAGTTTGGGTTTGGGTTTTTTTCTGTTGAAAAAACAGTCTTTTAAGCTTCAGCTTGTAAAGAGCTGGCTGGTCCCTAGCAGTCATCTGTCAGAACCAACTCACATGCAGCGCCAGTTTTTTTCCTAGCAGCAACTGGAGGCAAATGATTAAAGCGGGCTTTCAGCTGTGATTTTGGCATTCACTAGTCCAGGGAGAATTATTAGCCCATCTAAGTGATTTTCAACAGCTTCCAAACTTGAAGACCACTGGCAAACCTGGGCTGCAGTACTCCAAAGGCATATAAAGAAACTCCGAGGAGGTGGGACAAATCCTGTTCACATGGCTCTTTAAACTTCCTGTTTGGCTTTGTGCTCCCACAAAATACTCCTGGTGATGAGTAGAAGAGCTCTGTACAGAGTCTGTCTTCTTCCTCTTCTCTTCTAGAGAAGCCAAGAGCTTGATAAGCTACTTTTGTTTAACTTGTGTCTTCTAATTGCACTTGTCACTTCAATGACATCTAGTAACAATTTGTTTAAGTATTGTAGATTCTCAGAATAAAACCTTTAAAGTTCCATTTTGTAAAGTTACTTAAAGTATCTAGGTGGTTTTCTGGTTTTAAATTATACAAAAGGTATTTTAATTGTTTTCAGTACAAAAAATCCTGACCTTAAACTTTTGCTTCTTTGAAAAGAGTGTAATTATGCTCCCCCTTCAAACGAACCCTTTACTAATCACCGGTCATTAATCCTAAAGGGTTTCATGAAGAGGATAGAAGAAAAAGGTGTTTCTGAGGATATGAAGGGAAAAGACAAGATTGTATTTGGCAATATTCACCAGATCTACGACTGGCACAAAGAGTAAGTTTTTCATCTAGTTCCTTTTTAAGCAACTTTCTAGCCAGTCATCCATAAAGGATTGGGGTATATGGTGTCTGTATGTCTAAGCTGCTTTTAATTGAACATCAGCAGGTTATTCAGGGCTGAACTTCCAAAGGACATTGCCTCACTATAAATGGTCTCTGTTGGTTTGTAAGTGCTGCTTAATAACTTCACAAATCATGGCTACCTTGAATCCTGAGAACGTGTTCTAATTCATGTGCTTTTAGTCACAGTTTCACAATACACTAGATCCCAATATAGGTCTTTGTCTACCCCACCAAAACTGGCACAACTGCATGATGCAAAGCATTGGTCTTACATACAATCATTTCTCCCAGTGAAAAAAACCTTATGGGCTATAGATTTGCACTGCCTGGCTTCACAAGAGGGTGTTTTTCATGCTGTCTCTAATCACAGATACAGCTTTATGCTGGCTGAAACACTATGCCAGAAGTGCTGGTCAGTGTGACAGAAGTGTTACACACAAGAGAGTCTGCTCTGTTTCAGTGTTGTGCTGCCAATGGCTCTGCCACTCCTTGCTAGGGAGCCACAAGAGGCTCAAGGAAGATATCACTGTGGCACATCCACAGCTCCTGAGCTACTGCTCATAAGCAGTCCCAGCATGTTTCCCAGAGAGTTGCTGGATCCTCAGAAAAACTGCTGAGGCTGCCATAATTGTGTTTCTTGGGTCACAGCTGTAGGTTCAATTCATCCCACTGATGAGCAGTAGCAATGCTGGAAAGACATGGTTTATTTCCTCTCTCTTGTGGTTCTCAGCAATATGAACATCTTCACATGCAGCTGATAGGATCATGAAGGCAGAGCATACCAGTACTGTTTGGCTAGTATGGTGGTAAAATGTAAGTCATAGAGTCATAGACTTGTTTGGGTTGGAAGGGACCTTAAAGATCATCTAGTTCCACCCCTCCTGCTACAGGCAGGGACACCTTTCACTAGACCGGGTTGCTCAGAGCGCTGTCCAGCATGGCCTTGAATACCTTCAAGATACTTCTCACATGAAAACCCTGACATGCTTTGGCCTCGTTGATGCTTTTGAGTCTGCGCTAGGAACTCTGTTCCTTACTCATACAAATAGCTTTTGAAAAGCTGCAGGAAACACAAGGCTTATTTCAAACCCTGGACCATTTTCCCTGTAGCTTTAAGAACAGTGGTGTTGATTATGGACAATATATTTATCATTTCAACTCTGACACTCAGAAATACTCTACAGCTCCAGCTAACTAGAATTTGAGCATGCATGTGAAGACTTAAGCAATGGACACCCGGCTGGATCTTCAGCTCTGGACATTTCCCTTATGTAGGAAACACAGTATCCTTCCCATCATGTATCTCACATAATCTCATGGCTTGGGCCTCTCCTTACGTTCTGACAGATGCCCTATCAGCAGAAAACAAAAGAAGTCAAAAAAAGCTTCACCATATGTCAGGTTGATATCAGCAACAGAGTGATTTCACCAGTGCCAATCATTGTTTAAGTGTGATGATGGGAGTTTTCTGTAACACATAGGGGGTGATTCCCTATTTTTAGTTCTGCATATCTGGGTCAAAAAGTCTGTTTAAATGCAAATGAATTTAACATTTATGGAGGATTGAGTTATGGAAGCAGCTGTATCTGATGGTAGCAATAGGGATGTTTTTTTGAGGTTCTGGGATTTCTTGGGACCAGACCATTGAAGACACGTTCTCTCACCAAGTCTGGCTACTGTAGCAAATCTGTGGAGGCATTTGTGACAGAAATCCTGCAGAGAAAAAGGAGGATGATCGTGGAAAGGAAGATGGTCAAGATTTGCCTACCAGTTAGAAAAACCTACCAATATCTCTAAAGTTTAGTTTAGCTCCTTTTACCTCACTTTTAGGCATCTCAGTATATTCTTGGTAAGGAATGACATTCAAGCTAGAACGAATTGCATCCCCAAAGTGCAGGTCAAGATAGAGATGGTATTTATGAATTACTGTTATGAATTACAGTATATTACTAAAAGTAATATACTGAAAAACATTGAAAACCAGAGCATACCAAAACTCTACCAGCAAAACTATGTTGATTTATTTATTCAAGAAGAAACTTCTGCATCTCTTTCATGTTGACCAGTACTCCAAATCCAGATGTGCTCATGCTACTGAGAACTCCTGGTAAAGCTTCAGCTGATTTTTCACAAACATTTTGGAAAAGTTTTACTTTGGGAGTTGTCAGTGAAAGGAAGCAACTAGATAGTAATTGGCACTTCTTGAAAATTGAACTACTGTAACAGTAAAGAGCAGATAGCTTGCAAGGCAGTACTTCCACTTTTCACAGCTCTCATCTAATGTTTTGAGAGCTAAAGCCAAGCTGATCTTCTCATCTATTATTGAATGCTCTAGCTAAAATTGCACTGATATATCTGACGGACAACTAGCTTGCTGCTGGGATGACCCAAAGAAGTATTCTTAAACGTTGATATCTTTTTCAGCTTTTTCCTGGCTGAACTAGAAAAATGTCTTCAAGAACCTGACCGTTTAGCACAGCTTTTTATTAAGCATGTAAGTTTTATTTTGTTACATATCACTAGCATAATTGTCACCTACAGTGTGATGTCTTATTTCCAAAAACATCTGTTTGTGTCGACTTGATACTTTTACATGTCTAAACTTTAGTATCCCTGTAGTTATGCATCTTCAGTGAACAGCTGTATTGGACTAAAACATTAATCATTGCCTTCTTGCAGACTTCTTACTTGGGGGCAAAATTGATGTGTCCACAGACATCTGACAAAATATAATTATGGCAGGTACTTGCCAAATGCTATGATTGACATGTTCATGTGATGTTAGCTAGAGCACAATTCTGTAGGAAATTTCAGACCTACCAGTGTGGGGATGATGTCTCTAACTGGCTACCCCCCTGGAAACTTCCCCTTGCCTAAGGTGCAGAAGTAGAGAACGGAACCAGTTACCAATTTATCTTTCCTACTTCAGCAAACTAAGTCTTTGATTAAACAAAAAATAAGGAAGACCAACCAGAAGATCATAGCAACTTTCTGCCAGCTTTTAATAGCAGAACAGACAGTAGCCCATATCTCACCAGGCTGCTGTGCCTCTTGCTTTCATAGGAGCGGCGATTACACATGTATGTGGTATATTGCCAAAACAAGCCACGATCTGAATATATAGTAGCTGAATATGAGGCATACTTTGAGGTAAGCATGGCTCATTATACATTACTGCTACTTACAGCTGGGAGTCGTAGTCAAATAGACTGTTCCGTAACCGGTGGGGTTTGTTGAAAACAAGCTCTAGATTTTGATACTGCATGTGCTGCTAAAGTCTCTGCTATGGAGAAAAAAATGTTATTATTTAATCTATTTCAAATTTTCATATTGTTAATTAATAATAAATATTTAACCCAGTACTAACTGTCTGCGGCCCTCAGAGTGCCACAACTGCCTTGATCTCTCTCTGAAATAAAACAAGATTTATTAATCTGTAGTCTGTAAGCAGGGAGGAGGTAAAAGTTATTGGAGCAGGGTGGTGCCTCTTATAAATTCCCAGTAACCTTGTCTGTTTCAAGAAATCTTTGGATAGGCACATGTAGATATTAATGTGAAAGAAGTTAGTTTAACAAGGGAAAGATGTTTTGTTTTCACCCAAGGGCACAAGGCTGGCTCTGCAGGATTTGTCTGTGAGCTAATCCCCACTGCAGTGGAAAAGTAGTCTCCAGACCTTGCAGTCCTACTCAGTCAGCTCGAAGGGGGAAGGGACCTTGTGCTTTCTGATGCCTTCCAGTTTGGTCATAACTTTTACCCAGTCCTTGCCTAAATAGGATATGCCAGATTTTGTAAATCCTCTAAATTTCCCTCTTGCAAACAAAAGATTAAGAACAGACCAACTTGCTGTGGAAATAAGTCTCTGCTGAGATATTTTATCATGGTCTCTGTATCACTCTGTGATTGTTTGCAATTAGTTTTAATCCTTAATTTTTAGGAGGTTCAACAGGAAATAAGCCAACGGCTGACTATCAGTGACTTTCTGATCAAACCCATTCAAAGAATAACTAAGTATCAGCTTCTTCTCAAGGTGAGTGGAAAGATATGGTTTGGACTAAACTATAGTCTGCGTTTTGCATTAAATCCTGGTATTTTTAATTAGCCTTAGTTTTAAATGAGGAATAACTTCATAAAATTAAGAGAAAAGAGACTGCTTAAACATGGGAGTACAATGACACAGTCCCTTGGAAAAAGTCCAGGGAGCAGGAGGGCCACATCTGTGGGAGCAGTTTGCAATTTAGGATAATAAAAAGATTTTTTTTTTTTTTTCTGTTGGGTTTTCTTTCCTTGAAGAGTGAACTTCAAATAGGAATTTTCTTACTGTAAAGTTCCAGAGCAAACTAGGGTTTTTTAATTTCAGTAAAGATGTGTTAATAAAGCCTGTCTTTGGTGCTGAATGCTATGCTTCTAATAAATACTATAGCCTCCATTTCTAAATAGCTCTCTTCAAATTAGCATAAAAATCTTATTTCCAGAATATTCTGCTGTCTGAAAACCTTAGGTGCTCACTGCAATTTTTTCCCAAGGAGTGTGACCGCCCTGGCCTCTGCTGACTTATCCACAGTGCCAGTTATTCAGCATTTATGAAAATTCATCCCTAGGGGTCTCAAGCTAGTATTTAAAATTAAGTGTGTCTGAACCCTACCCTTTAACCTCCAGCAGTATCAGGGTGCTGAGGTGGTTTCTTCTCTTTTTTGAGTTAGTCCCAAGCAAGCTACCATCAGCCCACAGTTTGGGAATTGCACACTAACAAGGAGACAGCAGCTTGTTCCCTGAAATGCCAAAAGGAAAAGAAAAATCTTCAAGTGTGTGTGTGGTCTTGTGGCTTAAGGCAGGGAGCAAGTAAGCATTCCCAAGGGCTAATCCCAGCTTTGTCTTTTTATTATGATGTTTTCAGTAACCATCCACACCCCTCTTGCATATCTACAAAAGTGGTTCTAATGTTCAGCATCCTCTGAAGATGAATTTATTAATATTAACAAGTTCCTTCTCAGAAAATCTCATGCTGAATGTGCTTTTCCTTTTTCAACATCTTTTGTTTTCTCCTTCTGAAGTGCCTTAATGCAAACCTTTCTGCTTTCTCCAGGACTTCCTGAGGTACAGTGAAAAAGCTGGTCTGGAGTGCTCTGATATAGAGGTACAGTTTCATGTCCTGGACAAGAAGGCTATGTTATCTAGTGGCACTTTATATGCAGGAATGAAAACTCCAGTATTTGATAATAGCTGAAGATCCTGCTGCTTTTCTAAATGTGGTATCTCTCTTAGCTTCTCAGAAGTAAAAGATGAAGGTGCAGTCCTGCACTATAGGTGCACCATCCTCTTTTAGACACTACTGTACATCTTCAGTGCATGAGGGCCTCACCATGAACAACTGCAAGCCGTTATCACACTATTGAAGTTCATTATTTGACACTTTGCTTTCAGAAACCCTCTGATCTTCTTGTAATAATACGACATCCTTTTTCCTTAACAGAAAGCAGTTGAATTAATGTGCCTTGTACCGAAGCGTTGCAATGATATGATGAACCTGGGCCGCCTTCAAGGCTTTGAGGTATGCATTTGCATTCTGCTTGTAATAACAACTAAGCAAGAAAAAATATTTTATCTTTCTGTGATTGTCTGTACAATCTGCCTTACACCAAACTGATTATCTAGTGCTTGTTCTTCTCCAGTGTTGAGCTGCATCCTTTGGTGAGGTTTTGAAGGTGGGGGTGATATACCTCTCACTCTAAGCTTGTGACAATCTATCTATCGTTTATTCAAAATGTGAGGTCTGTAAAAGCTTCAGCAAGCTTGATTTAAACTTCTTGTATCTATTGCCAGAGAAAAATAAGTGGTGACCCAGACTGCACTGCCTATTAGTAAGGTAACCTAGCATTAACATGTTAACAGCTCCCTCTGAGTTTGGCAACATCCAGGAAGGGACTTGTGAGTTATATTCCTACAGGTTACAGCTTGTGGTTTGTAACTAAGCCAGAAAAGCCTTTGGCAGTCTTTGTGAGATGTCTTATCTCCAAAATAAAGTCAAGTTTGTCTTACCGTCTTACGCATTGTAGCGTTCCTGCAAACAGGTAGGTCTTGTTTTTCTGTGCCTTCTTAGGTGTTGTGTCATTGACTGCTTGCTTAGGGAGTGATGGAGAGCTCATGACTAGAGGGAATCCAAGACACTACAATAACAAACTACATAATGGGAATGGTGTTTGAAATTAAGTATATAAAACAGTCTACTTGAGATCTCTTGCTTTTGGTTTAAAATGCACAATCAATAGCAATGAGAACAAAGAAAACCTATTTTCAAGATTTACATTGCTGCTTTGATAACTTAAAGGAAATATGTCTCACATGTATTCAGTGTTGCCTTTAAAACTTGGACTGCATGCAACATAGATTGTCTTGCAGGATCATGGTGGGTCAGGGTTTGAAATGTTGGTGCCTTGTCTTCTCAGGGCAAACTGACAGCTCAAGGAAAGCTGCTGCAGCAGGACACCTTCTACGTGACAGAGCAGGATTCTGGAGTTCAGTCTCGACCAAAGGAGCGTAGGGTGTTTCTCTTTGAGCAAATAGTTATCTTCAGTGAACTCCTTAGAAAAGGATCTTTAACGCCAGGCTACATGTTCAAGAAAAGCATAAAGGTAAGATAGATACAGGAAGGGAGAGGCATATTCTGTTTGGTGGTCATGTAAGGAAAGTTTGCTGCTTTTCTATGCGGCAAACTGAGATTGGTCCATCCTGTCATAGGTGGACAACAGTTTGCAGAAAACATTTGCATTTACATTTCAGTGGGTCAGAAGCTGTTTAAGACCATCCTCAAATAAAACATGGTGTGTCTAAATTTACTGCATGATTTTTACAAGGAACAGTCAGGGCAGATCCTCTGTCATTTGGAGCTCTGAGTTAGCAAATATTACTACAAAAGCCTGTAGTAGTCAAAGGAAGTATACAATTGTTGATTTAAGCATGATCATAAAAGGCAGGAGAAGGTGTAGCATCCGAAACAGTCATCTTGGGCCAGATTGTAAGTAAATACTAAGCCTCTATGAGACATTGCAGGAAATTATCTCCCATATTGGGGGAGGGCTCTTAGTACAGATGTGAATGTTGCAAGAAGACAGAACTATTTCAAAACCAAACAAAACCACACATAGTTCTAAAGATGCAGCTATGAGAAATCATAAAACCAACTAAACTATAAAGAAAGTTTTAAGAAATTAATTTTGGTTTTAAATAATCTTCCCACATTATGGGGCTAGGACTAAACGTAAAAACTGAAAGTAACCAGGGAAAATACTTATTTGTTTATTTAAGGGGTTTCATTCTTGTTTGGCGAATGTAAAGTTAACCTCTGAAATGGTAAGTGAAGGTAAGTGAATGCTGCACTTCCAGCAGAACAGCCTTTGCTGCGCCTGCAGAAAGAGCAAAGCCACTGGTTCATTTGAATGTCTTGATTGTTCAAAGCTGAGAAAGCAGTCTGGATTGATTTTAACCATCACATTGGTTAAAAAAAGATGTGGGAGAATGCATTGTGTTTGCTCTAAATTTTAAATGGCACATTAATATGAAAGAGAAGAGAACATTGTCAGGTGAAATAATGCATATTAACCATGTACAACTGAACAAATCTATGATAAACAGCATATTTACTGAAATGAGGACATCTTGGTTGACAGAAATGGTAGCATTTACTGAAAAGCCTATATCCATTTGCAAGTCAGTGTATTTCAGAGTTTCAAAGCAAATAATAAGCTATAAAGGAAAAACCTAAAGTGTACAAATGAAAAATCATCTTGATTTAGATGATCAGCTTAGATTTTATCTTACTGCTGATATAAGTCATTATTGAAGTTGGAGATGGAAATAACATTAATCATTTCTTCTTCAGTTTATTGTATGTATAACAATGAGGCTTTTATCTGCAGGAAACAATTCCTGAATTGTATATTGTAGATAAAGAGAGAAAAATAAATTTCTTCTAATGTCAATAAAATGAGCTTGCCTCAAGGGTATGAGTTGCTTTTCTACTTAAACAGCCTATGAAAGTAATGCTGTTCCCACTGCCTGAGCTTAAAATTTTTGTGTGATAATTTTCCAGCCCCTCTTTTCTTTCGTTTAGCAAACAGCTTGTTCTCCTGTTGAGTGCCTGCGGCAAGTGTGGGATCCCCTGTGGCTCCATGTGCATCTCCCCCATTGCAGCGTTGAGTTTGTACGCTGGCAGCTCTCACACCCTGCCTCCCATCCCCTACTTCAGCTTCTGGCTGCTTTTGCATTTCTCTTGTGCTTTCCCACAGAGATGAACTGTGGCCTCCAGTGGAGCAGCACAGCTCCCTACAGCAGGGCCATTCCCTTCCTCTCTGTGCCCTGGGCATCCTCACCTTGCAGTGGAGCCTCAGCTTCAGCTGGGCGATTCCCTGGCAAGAGGCACTTTGTCCAAAAGTGTCACAAAAGTGAGCTGCCTCATCACCTGTCTTTCATAATCCTGCCCTAGAAATGGTCATCCAGAAATTGCATCTGGTCTGACTTCACAGGACAGAATTTGAGGAGGTTTTTTATACTGTCAGCTAGGACCTTGATTCAAGTGCTGACAAGATCCTGCTGGGCAGGTTGAACCCCTCTTTATGGTAGTTATCAGTACTGACTAGCCATCTCTGGCTAGCTGGGATACCATCTGCAGTCATGGTTGTCCAGTTCTCTTGGAGACACTTCCTGAGGGAAGGAGGCTGTTTCCCTGCTGGTCATGTCCTCCTACACAGCGGAAGGACCTAGCCAGCACCAGAGATTCCATTTCTTTCCTTTATGTCACAGCCACTGCTAAGGACTGAGGTATCTCTGTTAGAGTAAGAAGTACATATGACTTCAGATGCAGCATTCTGGTCTGTCAGGGAGATGAGGCTTCCCAATATTGTTCTCCAAAGTCTGTCACACTCAAACTATGACAGAAGCTTTAGCATGATGTCCTACATTAGCAAAGAATGCTTCTTCATGTAGTGAGGTAGTTAGCATTCAGAAATTGCACATCCCTTCTTGGATGCTTCTCACTTGGATACCTTTCAGACTCTCAAAACACCTAAGTGGGTAGCCTTAGCAAATGCACCTCTCTGAGACACAAATAGGGGGTTAGGGACTGTGACCTACAAGTCTTTTTTATGGAGTCATACCAGGATTGACTTTCTTGCTTTGGCTATCCATCAAAGGAGCAAAACCTCAAAACAAGAGGAAGAGCATTGTCCAGGCTCACTGTCCCTTTCCTTGACCTCATGTCAGAGGAGTTCCTGCATGTCCCTCTAACTTCACAGAGATGGTTCTTTCCATCTTGCAGGGCAGTGTTCAGATGTGGAGTGAATCTCTCCATACCTTGACAGATATTTAGAGCAACTGGAGATAGACTTTTCTAGAGGGATGTTATTGCCTTGGTCTTTGGAGGTGTCTGTTTTTATACAAAGTCTTTTTTTGAAAGGCTGATGGCAACCTATTCTTATTTATTATCATACATATAGGTAGCTTAGGAAAAGTTAAAGTTATGGGTGTACTTAAACAGAAGGCTTACAAGGGCAGAACATCAGCTGAAATTGCCATCCATGTCAAGTGAAGTGATTGTGCACAGATGACTGTAATCTGCTAGAAAGATCTTTTCAAGCATCAAGGGAGAATTGCTGGGTTTTTTTTTTCCTGGTATATCCCTGTGCACAGCCCATTCCATTTTTAAAATACAATAGGAGGAATGTTAGACTTTATTATCATCTTAATAGGAATGGTTTAACTGTATGGATTACAGTAAATTTTTAGCACATCAGTCAGGTCTGTGTTACCTTAAAGCAGAAGCTATAATTCAAGACAAGGCAGGTGCATGTCTAGTACCTCTGTCATATAAAGCATCTTATTTAAGATATATCTGCCTAAATCTAAATGAGGTGAATTCTGATTATGATCTGACAGTGTTATCGGACTCAGTTATTTTCAGGGACATTTCAGAACAATTTTATTCTGATTCTTGAGTGATGTTAACTCATGCTGCATGTAACATGCTTACCTTGGCTTGTTTCAGATGAACTACCTTATCATTGAAGAAAATGTGGACAATGATCCCTGCAAGTTTGCTCTAATGAGCCGGGAAACATCAGACAGAGTCATTTTACAGGCAGCTAATCCAGAAATTCAGCAAGCTTGGGTACAGGACATCAACCAGGTTCTGGACACACAAAGGGATTTCCTAAATGGTATGTACATTTTGCTCTTTTTTCTGATTTTGCTCCATTTCCCAAACTATGACACTGAGTGGGGTATGGAATCTTTGTGTCTGTCTTTGTTCTATGAGAAAAATATTCAGCAATTTTTCCTAAAGGAGCAAACTAGAGCCCAGTGTGCCTGTCATTAAGCAGTGGGTCAAGTGGTATCCACAGTACACATGCAAAGGGGTCGTAATTTACAGCTGGTCTTTGGAAAGAGACCACCTCAGTGCCGCTGTGCAGAGGTCCTGCATGGCAGGTTTGCCTGGTGAGAAGGTGAAGCATGGGAGAAGGGCTGAGCAAGCCTGACCTGGACTGCTGTGTAGCCCTGGAGGCCATCCTAGAAGCTGCTGCACCTCATCTTGCATTGAAGACCGCAGGTCACTCTGGCCTGGTTTCTTTAGAAGCATCTCATGAACTGTTTTTGCCACCCTATCAGCTGCCTGCTTAAATAGACTGTGGATCCCTGTGCAGTTGCTGCTCATGTTATCAGTCAGGTTCATGTTCAGGTCTCAAGTTTCTCCATCAGTGGCTTGCCTTTGGTAGTACTTCTGTGCAAGATTCTTCAAAAATGCTGGGGTTTGCGGGGCTGTATCACCTGCTACTTTCTGTTCTACAGGGAGATTTTAAATCTAATCCCTTCCCAAGACCATATCAAAGGCAGGTTGCCATCGTACTTACACAGTGTCTGCCACTTATTCAGAGCAAGGCTTATCTCCAAGAACCTCCTATTCTATGTCCCCATGTGCTACAAGCTGAGGACATGAGGTCAACCAAAGGATGCCTCACCATCACTCACTTCCAGGTCCAGACTCTGCCGAGCAGCAGCTACTTTCATCAGAAGACACAAGAGAAAGGGCAAAGAAGCATCTGGGCTTGTTTCTACAGGAGCTGTATGTGAACAAGGGACTTCCCAAAATGTCAGCTTTGCTTTAGGAATAGAACTGGTGGTTTTTGAAATAGCATCTCAAAGTTGTGTTTCTAAAAAGACAGATAAACAAACACACATGATCTACAGAAGTGTATATCTTGAAAATGCAGGGGACTCTAATTCAGTTAACAATTTTATTTTCTTCTTGCTCATGACTGGATGGGGGAAAGAGGAGGAATCAAAACTAGAGAAAAAAGATCTAAAAATAGTCTCTTTTGTTTAAGGGGGAATAATTACTTTGGGTGGTTCCAAGGTTGTTTTGCACTGTTCATTTCAAAACAGACTTTTTTTATAGATCTTATGTTAGAAAAGAGTCCTATATTTAAAAGCTTAATGCATGTTCAATAATGAAGCTTTTTTTTTTTTTAATCAAAATGTTTTGGCTTGGCACAATCTGATAACTTCTTTAAATTCTGGCTCTTGTTCGGTTTCGTGGATTTTTCTGTTGCAAAATCTGAAGACGCTCTTTCAGTTCACATCAAAACAAAGGTTCCCTTTTCTTCAGCATGAAGGGTTTTAAAATTTTAGTTCAGCTTAATTTTACTTTCCAGAAGTTAACAGGGAAAGGGTTGCATGCAAAAGCTGTTTGTGACAGCTCAAAAAACTACGGCTGAGCTGAGAAGTGAAATAGTGCTTCACACATGATTCCAAGACTTGATATTGGGGTTTTGTGACTTGCAATAGAAAGATCCTCATACAACCACTTGTAAAATGATTCCTTAAATACTTCGGTGAGATGAGCAGTCTCAAATTCTCCATTGTGACCAAATTGGTCATTGGTACCAAAACTTGCCAGTTTTGTGTCAGTGCACTTGGCTTTAAATGAAGGATTATTGGAATAAAAATAAATTCCACTAATGGTTAGCTAGAGAAATTTTTTTAGATGCTGTGAGAACTCCACAGACACCACTGCAGGGGTTTTCTGTCCCTTCCACATCTTTCTTACTCATTGTTTTTAACTTACCAGAAATTGCTGCCCTGTGAACCCCTTTTTCAACTGAAGCATCTTCATAACCCCAATTTAGCCTCTCTCCTGTGAGGCCAGCAAAGAATTTGATGGGTTAGGAACATAATCGTCAGTATCTCTAAAGCTAGAAGTAAAAGTAGATTTATATTAAAACATAGGCTTAAGGATTCACTTTTAAACCTATAAATAAGATCCAGGAAAATGATATTGCATCCAGTAGAGCCTTTCCAGTCCAGAACAATTTAAGTGGCTTTTAGGATGTAATCTTATTGAGGCTGACTAATCTTTAAATACGTCCTTTAGCTTTGCATTTCATTAAAGCGGATGTTTTCTGCCTTTAAAATCATATTAAATCCACACTGAGCCCATGCTGCATAAACTTAATAACAAAATATTCCCATATTCCCTGTGAGTTCTTGCCCAAGCTGTCTCTGATTTTCTCTCTTCAACAGTGAAGCCAGTATGGCACCATGTACAGAGCATAATATTTGCATCCACAATTTACAAATGTAAAACTTGGTGCAATTCCACTGGAATATTCAAACTTTTCATATTTTTCCTTCGAGAAGCTAAAACTGCTGAGCTTGAGAAACAAACTGTGCACCAAATAATTGACTGTAGGGACTGTTCTTTCATTTTGCTTTAAGAAGCAAGCTGTAAAGAGAATATGTCACTGATGGTTTTATTGCATAAGGAAAATGCCATTGAACTGTACCTTTTTAAAAATCATGTTTTTGGGGAGCTTTGGAGAGAGAAAGAGAGCACACAAGTATGTGGGCACTGATTTTGCTAGACGCTTGTAAGAAAACTGACAGATGTTGAACAGGAGGCTGGAAGCCAGGTCTCGCTGTTTTAGTTTATGGTGGAATTGGTAGTTAAAGTGAACACTTGACTAAATACCCTTTAAAAGCACTGAGTAGGATAGATTATTTGAAGATAGATTAATAAGTATTCATTCAGATCTTACTGCTAAAGATCTTGCAGCCTAATCTACTGTATATACTAGAAGATTGTCACCATCATTGTCAAAATCATTGTCAGAGTGACAAAGCACTTTTGTGTCAAGAGTCACTGTGTAGATTTTGGAGCCAAGTAATCTTCTGGATTGCTACAGGTCTATGTTTGTGTCCTTTTGAAGAGAATGTTCACCCTCCTTGATTTATTCCTTTTTTTTCAGTCTCTGTTCTTTAGTATTGAGTGATTCCTTGTTGGAGTAGTCCTGCCCTTCCCTGGAAGGGGAATGCTAGAGAGTATGCTGTGTGGTACTGAGCCTTTCTGGTTTTCTTTCCTTTTCATCTTGTTGTGAAAGACATTCCTTCTGTTGTGGTTCCCTGGTTAGGCTGATGCTGTGACATTATGTCCTCTGTCTGCCTCTTGCTAGACTAGTCTCTCTGCATTCCAGTAGGTTCAGTCTGGTGCATGTCCACAGTATTAACTGACTATATATCATCCATTAAAGCCACATAGCATACAAAAAACCAAACCCATAGGTCTGGGGATGGTAGTCTGGAACTAGCAAATCTGCCCATTTTCCCATTCACTGAGTCCAAGCCCTGATCCCTTCACCTTCAAACATAACAATTTTTTTCTTTCTTTACCATCTGCATTTTTATCCTTCTCCCAGCGTAAGCTCTTTGCGTGACTATGAAAAGTACAATCTCACAAGCAGACTTTTTTTTCTAAAGGCTTATGAAGTTGTTTAGTGTTGCTTGTGGGTGTTTTCTGGAGAGGTCTGTACTGCTAGGATTAATGTCTTTATGCCATCTATACTTTCTCACTTACTGGTCATTTCCAGCAGTTTCCTTGAACAAAAGTAGTTAATACAGAAAGTACATAGAGAGACAAGTTTCAGAGCCAAGTTTCAGTACCTCATAGAATCATAGAATATTTAGGGTTGGAAAGGACCTTAAGATTATCTAGTTACAACCCCTCTATCCAACCTGGCCTTGAAAACCGCCAGGGATGGAGCATTCACAGCTTCCCTGGGCAACCCATTCCAGTGTCTCATCACCCTTACAGTAGAGAATTTCTTCCATATATCCCATCTAAACTTCCTCTGTTTAAGTTTGAACCCATTACCCCTTGTCCTCTCACTACAGTCCCTAATGAAGAGTCCCTCCCCATGTCTGAAGAGTACTGAGTAGTTACGCTCTTGAGAATATGCAACTAGAACTTAAGAGTCCTGACCTGTGTTTTCTGATGATAGCAAAATTCACTGTAAATGAGCCGTGCATCTTTTATCCAGGCTTTCATTTATTTTGACTACAGGATGTGAGTTATTTGCTATTTCAAAGAAAATTCATGCGATTACGCTCCATCCCTGGTAGTGTTCAAGGCCAGGTTGTGCAGAGCCTTAGGCGACATGGTCCAGTGTAAGGCGTCCCTGCCCATGGCAGGGGGGTTGGAATTAGATGATTTTAAGGTTTTTTCCAACCCTATTTTATGATTTATGTATGCTCTAATAGCGAATATATTAGCCGACTGTGTTGGTTAGAGATTTGTTCATTGCAGTAGCATGGAGTACTTTGTTCAGCTCACACATAGTACAGTGGAACATGCTTGCATCCTGTCTAGCCATGAACACACCAAATGCTACCATGGGCTGCATCTCCTGTTACTGTTTGGTTTGCAGTTCATGTGTCTGTTCTGCAGCCCTTTGTGTAGCAATGTTGTTGAAAGCATATAGCTAATTCTTGTCCTCTTTTGCAGCGCTACAGTCTCCCATAGAGTACCAACGCAAAGAAAGTAGCTCAGCAGTGCTGAGGCCCCAGACCGGTAGGGTCCCTCAGCCCAACAGCAGACCCTATTCTTCTGTTCCAGTAGGATCAGAGAAGCCTTTGAAGGCTACAAGCCGTAACCCATCTCTTCCACCTCTGAAGATATCTACCTCCAATGGCAGCGCAGGGTATGAACACTCACAGCCTGGAGACAACTATGAACAAAGCAAGGTACTGAGGTCATCTGATAAAACATGATCTTATAGCCCATTTCTTATACCATAGACCATCTATGAAGTTGGCTTTAATTGTCAGCTAACCAGGTCAAAAGGAATTGACATACTGAATCAATGGTATAAAATGTGATTTGGAATTAAACAGACTGCAAAAGCTCTGGCATTCAAACGGGTGGTACTTCAGCTGTGAAATGGAGACAGAGCCACTGTGTTTGCAGACTTGGTAAACTGAACATCCATTTGCAGTACTCACAGCAGCAACATTCAGACTTCTCTAATACCCATTAACCACCCATTCCTGAAGAGGTCTACTCTGGTAGTGTAGAAGAGGTTAGACCTTTTCCAACGTAACAGTTTGCAGGGTGCCAGTTGAAGGTTATAATTTGAGTGCCTGTGCACTGCACACAAACCACCAGAGTCAGTAGCTATCAGTGGTGTTTGGACCCTGCTGCTGCTTGCGGTTGACCAAAGCCACTTTCCAATATGACCTATATTTAAGATCATGAGATGTGTGATTATTCATTCAGCTTCTAACATTGAGCCTCCATTTGTCTTTACCCCCATCTGTCTCAGCACTGATGATTCATCTATACACCATACAAATGAGAACATGGCTGAGGCATCGTCACTCCCAGCTGTGCAGCCTAATGAAATAGGAGGCTGCTTTGTATCAGATTACTGCGGCCTTTCAGATCCTTAAAATCCTTTTCTACTGATGTGAACTTTTAAGTGTTTTGTATTTTTAACCCTGGTACAGTTAGGCTGGAAATGAAGTAGAGGGATTGCTGCTGGAAAAGACAGGTTTCTCAACACCACCTGCTCACTGGTTTCTGTTGTGTTTATTTCCACAGACCGATTTGGGAGGGTGCAATGGGACCTCTTCTATGGTGGTGATTAAAGATTACTATGCACTGAAAGAGGATGAGATTTGTGTGAATCAAGGAGAGGTGGTTCAGATCCTTGCTATCAACCAGCAGAACATGTTCCTGGTGTACCAGCCTGCAAATGACCACTCTCCAGCTGCTGAAGGATGGATCCCCGGCAATATCTTGGCTCCCCTCACTAAATCCACTACAGATAATAACGACGGAAGCATCAAGTAAGTGCTTGTTGACTTCGCTGGGAGCACTATGTGGATTTTTGAGGAAAAAGAAAAAAATAAACAAACCCAAATGGTAGGGAATTCCTGCTGATTTTTATCCACAGTGCCATTGGAACAAGCTGAGTGGTCAATCCGCAGCATCGGGCAGTCATGGTGGATAGCTCGGGTTTTGCTTATTTTCATTTTGTGGGGTTTTATTTATACTTTGGAGAGAAATAAAACCATAGACAGTTAAAGATGTGTTTTACATTACAACATTTTACACCAACATGGACCTGCTTGGACTGGACTTCTATTTATGTTGTATTAAGTTACTAATCTATATATTGGTTATAGCAGCATCTAGCAAAAAAAGAAACACAAAAACAAAATCCAGGCCCCGTGTTGGACTGAGGTTTGCTTCTCAAGGAGGAGAGATTTTGTTGTCTATGGCAATTTCCTTGTACAGCTTGTATCTTTTTTTTCATTATTATTATTTTGGTTTGGTTTGGGTTTTTTTTCTGTTCGCAGTAACTTTTGTAATATATTTTTTGTTTGCAAGACCCCCAAACAAGTACACTCCTGTATAAAGTATTTTGCACTATTTAAAAAAAAAAAAAAAGGAAAAAAAAGAAAAGAAACAAAGTCATATTGATGAAGTCAGGTTGTGCAATATAATGGATAGTCGCAATGTTCATCATTGTACCTGTAATGTAACTAATTTTAAATGTACTATTTTAAATATGTAAAATAAATTTTCACCATGAGCATGTTTTAATGAGGTAAAAGAACTAGTTTGACCCTTTTTTGGTTTTGGTTTGGTTTTGTTATTTCTTTTCTTTTGTTGTTGTTGTTTATAACATTTTGTTGTTTATTTAACAAATGTGTGGATATATATTTTTCTTTTCTGATTTTTAGAAATTTGTCAGTCTGAAATGACTAATGCAAGAAAGTGGTTTTTTGGTATTAAACACAGAAGGTACAACCCTCTTTTCAGTAATACCTCTTGATTTCTTTTAACATCTAAAATTACTAGATGGTTAATGCATGATGTATGCTACGAATTTGGTTACCTTACACGATTACCTTGAGGCGCAGAATTGCACACAAAGAAAGATTTTGTGACAGATTCACTAAAAACAATAACTTGATCTCTGCTGCAGTTTCAGATAAGAGAAAATACGATTTTACCAGTCATTCAGTAATGAATGCTTCTAGGAATTGCATGTTAAAGCAAAGGAATTGCTTAGCACGTCTATCGCACACCCTCCACGGCCATTCCCAGGTTCCTCTCTAACCACAGTATGCAGCTATGTGGCCTTAGATTTCCCCACGGCACCAGGCTCCTGGTGAAGATACTGGTTTCATGGCAGCTATACAGTCAAATTCTGTGTCAAATTATGTAGTTGGATGAATTGTGGCCGGGAAGGCATAACAAAATTGAAAGACACATGCATTGCCCTTCCCTCTTTCTCACTGCAGTGAGATTCAGAGTCTTAAATCATGTTGTCAGACTCAAACAGCTAGAACAATCCTGAAACCAAAAAGATGCTTGAATAATAGAAGTCCTGTGGGTAAAAACTACCTGGAGCTGGTGTTGCCCTCAGCCCTCTCTAGTCCGCCAGATCATATTCACTAATTAGTATGAGTAATAAAACTGTTTCTTCTATTGACAAATACTGTAGACAAAGTATGGGGTTGATTCAGTAGTGCTGGCACAATGTATTACTCACCAATAGGTCAGGGAGGCCACCAGCCACATCTTTGACTCTCACCATATCTTAAAGGAAAACATAACAGTCCTGCACTGCTGGATAACTTCCCCTGCTCTGCACATCTGATTTGGACCTTCTCCAGTGACACACAAATATTGCAGCCCTGTCTGGCTGAGATGTGCAGGGTGCACTGGTGCTCCTTGTGCTTGAACATGACTGCCCATGCCAGCTTTTTGCAGTGGAGACACTAATCCTGGTTGCAAAAGCAGTCTGTATGACCCAATTCAGTCTTGTATCGATGGCAGCCAGCTCCATTAGTTTACTTTTTTGGTTTAGTTTGGTTTTTTTGTTTAATTTGAGCTGTTGTACAGCTCCCACCAGGTGCTGAAGTATAACAAAAAACCTCTTAGGAATCAGATGCAGTGTTGATGGGGGAGTGTCGGCTGTGTGGGGCATCCTTTGAGTCCTACCTTGCTAACATACTGCATTTTATTGGCATCGCAGGTGATCGTTGGATTACATGCAACTTGCTATGTAAAATGTATCAAGGTACTGTAGACATGACATGCCAAAACCATTGGGCTTAAACATGCAAATCAAATTTGCATGACTTAAAGGTGGGCAGATGCTTTGAACCTGGATCATTACACTGCTGTTTTGAGAGCTTTCTGCTTTGGACAACATACCCCTTTCCCAAATCTTTCCCAACCTGTCCACTATTTAAATCAAATGAAATCCATATTGAGAACTGTTTTGGTTTTTTCTTGATTTTTTTTATGTCTGCTTGATACGCAATTTCTGTTGTCAACACAGCATTGCTCTTACAAAGGGCGACATGGTCTATTACTGTTTTTTTCCAAGAGTAAAATTCCATGAGAGCAGCAATGAGACCTGAAAAATGTACTGGAATTCATGCCTTCTGTGATGGTATCCAAAACCCATGAACTGACGTCTTCTCTAATTGGATTGGCAAAATCAAATGGGAAATTATTGGTCTTGAGAGGCACAGCACAGTTTGTCATTCTAGGAAATTACTTATCTCTTGGAAATTTAATCATGTAGCTCCTATTTGTTGAGCTATTCATGTTCTGAGCAACATATAGGGAGCAAAGCCTTGAATTCCCGATTTTTTTTTATTTGCTCTACCAAGTAACCTATTAAGACCATTCTCCTGTATTTACATTTACGGCTTTTAACCATCAAGACTGAGGACCAAACTGGCCTTTTAACTGTAGCAAAAATAAAATCCATTTCTATTTGTGGCCATGCAAGACAACAGATGACCAAGTTCTAATTGCCTGCTTCCATCATGGACATCTTTTTCCTGCTGCATACATTTAAACAGCAAGTGTGGCACAACATATGCTTCGCAGAACTGTTTGGTTTGGTTTTGAACTTCAATTCTCATTGCTCAGATTGAGATAGGCGTGTTTCCAGTGGCTTTCACCTCCTAGGGAATTGCAGTAATCGCAAATGTGGATGCTGGTTCCCCTTTCCAAATACTTCCTTCCTGCTATGATTTGCTGTTTGATTGCTGCGTTTTTTGGTACAACAGGAAGTCATGTTCATGGCATACCCTGCGCATGAGAAAGCGGGCGGAAAAGGAGAGCAGTGGCAAAAATGAAGCCAATGGGCCACGTAAATCCAAGGATATTCTGGGGAACAAAGTCTCAGTTAAAGTGAGTAAGGCCATCTGAAAGATGTGTGCTGCTCTCCTGCTTCCCATCCTTTTCACCCCCTGTAGCATCCTCTCCTGAGAGAGGAGAGGGGGCAGTGATTTTGAGTTTGGTTTTTGGGTTTTTTTGTGTTTGGGGATTTTTTCCACTTTAGGTTTTTTGGGTTTTTTGGTTTTGTTTTTTCTTTTTTTTTTTTTTTTCTGTAGTGTCCACTTTAGCAGGATTTTTGCATGCAAGATAAAATGCAGCCTTTGTTTTTCATTTTCTTTTTTCCTGGCATCC